>KZ452001.1:5691743-5762244 GCA_002786265.1 Apostasia shenzhenica
AATGATGGATGAATAACACGCACATTTTGATAAACTCAAATATAACCACCAACAACAGAAAAAATTAGCTATCCAAGCAAAAGGGCAACCTGACGTGGAGAAAACTTTCATGGAAGAAGACACTCGCAACATGCAGAGTTGGAACCCCGTTTGTTTAGGAGTTTAAAATTAACCTGGTTTAATTTTAACCAGGCATATCACATCACACATAAAATTTAATTTTAAAAATTAAATTTATTTCACATCCTACACATATTACTAAAATAATAACTAACTTATATCACATCCCTCACATATTCCAACATAATAACTAACTTTATATCACATCCCTCACATATCCCAACATAATAACTAACTTTATTTCACATCATTCACAACTTTCAATAAAAAAATATCTCCATCCAAATTTAATTTTAATCTTCTTAAATTTAACCTTACAAACAAACACACCCTTTTATGATTCTAAATAAAACCTAATGAGTAGTTAGGAGGAGGATCAATGTATAAGATGCATTCTACGTCCAAAAATGTGAGTTGCTAATATTTCAGTTCTTCAGTTTGGATAAAGGGCATTAGAGAATAACGTTTTAAAGTTAACAGTAACATTTTTATATAACTGACCTTGCCGACATAAAAGCCATGCCAAAGAAGACTGCTTTAACAGCTTGTTTCTGACCAGCATAGTCAAATGCTAAAGGCAGCATTTCATGCAAAGTAAGGAAAGCCATCACTCCCCCGACTATTTGAGAGGAAAATTGTGAGACAACAAACGGATCCTAAGTAGTTGCTAAACATCATTTTTAATAAGCAAAAAAAAGAATCACCTGAACCAAGTAGTCCTTCAAGAATTTCTGGATCTAGACTACTTGGGAACAAGTAAGCTGCAAAGGAAAAAAATTAGTAATCAAAGCCTGCAATTCAGAATTCATAAAGAACTAGTGCTAATGAAAAATTAGACACAAAAATGAGTATTCAGAACTCAATTTTAATTGGTCAATTTCTTTAATATCATCTAGGATATCGAATTTACTCAAGCTTGACAACAATAAGCACCACCACCACCACCACCACAACAACAACAACAACAAAGCCTTAATGTCAAGTAATCAGCTACAAAAATAAGCCATAAAAGTTGCAAACAAATTCTAAGCAGTTGATTGTGAACTGTCTTACAAAACTGAGTATTGACTTGATGAATTGTCAAATCACACTATGATAAATTGTAGATCATAATTCTCATTATGAAAACTATTTCATAGATACAAATCATACTAAGTTGAATTTATACAAAAATTAATTTGCTTTGAATGGCACACAAGAAAATAGAGTTAAAATGAAATTAAATGACTAAAATCCACATATAAAATTATTGAATTACATATGTGCAATGTCCCGTGAACAAAGAAGATGAACAACTCAGAGTGCTTGCTCAAGCTAAAGCACAAATAAGGGCCAAGGTTTCTTAGCATAACAATCTAACATATATGCATTGTCTAAAGTAGTTCCCATATAACATTACAAAGTCAGGTAAATGTAAAATGTAGCTCAAGATTAAATGTGAACATACCACGGTGCCTCACTTTTCACAGGTATGATATTTTGATCCTTGCTTAAGAATGAAAGTTCGTTTGTTTAACGAACTCCAAGGAAGGATGTTTTGAGGTAGGATTAGGTTGTTTTGAGGATAGGGAAAGGAAAAAAATTATTTTAATATTATGATCTGAAATATTATTTTAATATTGAAATTTGTGTTGGAATAAAGTAAATATTATTATTTTTATTGAAAAATATGTAGGATGTGATATAAAGTTTATTTTTAATGTTGAAATTTGTGTAGATGTGAAATAAAGTGGAATTTTAATATTTAAATTTGTATAAGAGGTGAAATAAATATAAACAATTAATAAGTTTGATTCTATAATAGTTTTGAGGTGCTTTGGGAAAAAAAAAAAACAAAAGCCAATATCCAACATAATTGACTCTCATAATTTTCTGGATTAAAATGTTACGTCTATGAAAACTTTAAGAAAGTATGTTGAGAAGAATGCAGAGATAATGATCCCTAGTCATTATCTAAGCTCAAAAATCAATTGAAAAGTGCATAATAAACCATCTAAAAAAACCATGGGATCATCTTTCAAAAAAAATCCATGGTACAAAACAAAATAATTGAACCGCTTACAAAGAGTTTACTAACTAGAAGTACGTGGAGATAACAACATAAGCATACCTACAATAATCACACCCAAAGGTTCTGCAAGACCAGAAAGAGATGCCAGTTTGAACGCTCTCCATTTGCTGATCTTGCAAACATACCAATTTGAAACAATGTAAAACAAAATTCAATCGAATAGGCATTTAAGGTAATACAAATATTATGGCATTAAGAAAGAGGCAGAAAAATTTCACATAAAAATTCCATTTAGTTACAAAGCTGGAAGAATATGGATCAATGAGGATCGAGAACTTTCCTCTTAAAATTTAAATGATGCAAATATTCCATTATTGCTAGAACGTACCTTTGAGTAGCAAAATAGACAGGAAGGGCCACAGCAACACCCTACAAAATCAAAAATAAGAGAATATAAATGTAAATTTATAGGCTCACCTAAAAATGTTCATAAGCTAGGCACCATACTGCTAAGAATGTCCATTCAAAAAAAACAATGTCCTTTTGATCTGGCTTTCAATATAAAAAGAAATTTTAACTAGTAAAATAATCAGGGTTCAAAGTTGAAGTATTCTAAATATAGGATCATTGATAGTCATATGTACCAATTAGAATCCACGTGTAGAAAAACATTAAATAGCAAGTTGTTTCTAAACGTGCCCCGTAGCACTCACTTTCTAGTGAGGCATTTTTTTTGAAACTTGTTTTTTTTTTATCTTTTTTGAAACTCGTTGCTAAGGCATTTTTCCTAGTGTCAAGGAAACATCAGGGCCAACTGCACAATACACATGGAACTCACACAAGCAAGGGAAATTTTTCATTCCATTAACATTTCAATCACCTTACCTACCGAAGATCCCCGGTTCATGCATCCTCAGCTCATCCGACCCCTAATCCCAATCAATCTCTTGGGGCTCTCCCTCTTAAGTAAACTATACAAACTTCACATTAGGCTGCAAATTAAATAGGTTCCCCCAATTGAGGCACAATCTATCCAAAAGAAAACAGTGTTACCAATATAGAGGCAAAAGAAGGTGGGATGAAAGGGTACAACTATAGCGGTCTACAAAGAAGGTAGGATCGAATTTCCAAAAAAAAAAAACAAATTTCAAAATAAAAGATGGGATGAAAAATAAAATAAAGAAATGGGAAGAATCTTTCATTCAATTATATAAAAAGATTTACACAAATCACAAGGATGCAACTATAGCAGTCTGATATAACACAACGTGAGACAAAAAAAAAAGCTTTCCAGGATAGCTTCTAATGGATGGTTGTATATGAAAGTTCAAAGTAAAGACAAGTGTAGATAGCATGCTTTACCTCAGGAATGTTGTGCAAAGCAATAGCCAAAGCCAAATTAAGGCCAACACGAAGTCCCTGTACATGTGAATGAATTACATTCAAGCTGAGAGAATATTAGAAGCACTTGTGAGCTATATCGCATACTTAAAAAGTACCGTGCGTTTTGAATATAATAAGGAAAATTAATAAATAATAGTGATTAGCAGTGAATATTAGTAATAAGCTGATTCAGAAACCAGAATAAGCAAAAGATTTTCACTGTCGCAAAATGGAATTCAGTCCTTGATAAAGATTCCAAGGTACTATGGCCTAAATTTCAACTCACTAAAATCATTTTAACGACACTCTTTCTGTGAAGAACTGCTTGAGGATATCAACTCAACAAAGTTCAACGTACAGGCAAGAGCATTGGAATATTAAATGGATGTAACAATTTCTCCAAGGCATTTAGTGAACTTTCACCCAAACTAAAAGTCAACAAGATGCAAGCATTAGTGTTCAATCCCATAGTCAATAACTTACCGGAGAAACATGCACAAATGCACAATAATCAAGATGCCAGTAAATGCTACTAATAAGCGTTTATATCAGGTCAAAACACAAACTTAGATATTATAAATATTAGTCTCTAAAAAAATTAAACCTCTAGCAGTGGTACGCATTTGAGGATAACAGCATCCAACAAAGGGTTCAGAATTTTAAGTTTTACAAACAAATATGATTGCTATAAGAAGGAAATAGCGGTTTCCCCTAATATAGGTTGAAAAGAAGTTTAAAAGTTACAAAAAAGCAAGTAACACTGGTTCCTCTTAAGGAAATATAATTGTACAGAAGGAAATTAATTAAACAGTACATTTACATGAAGAAGAACTAAACAGTTACCAGAAATGTATAGCATCATCACATTAATGTTTGAAATCTCAATACATCAACTTCAAATTTGGTTTATGAATAGGATTGAGAGCATGATATTAAAAGATAGTCAGAGCAACTGAAAAACACACTCATTCCCTAATGTACATGTTGATAGGCAACATACAGAAACCGCATGAAACTCAAGTACAGTGAGATGTGACAGCTGCATGAGAGGCCATAGTACTACCGTTACACATAGCAATTGAATATACTGGAAGATTGGTTATCCTCCAATACTGTCTGTGGAGGATAAAATGGATTATTCATCGGTCTCTCGAGAAATATTGCACATAAATTTCTTAAACTGGGAACATCACGTGCACATCTGGTCACGTAACTTCTACATAGTTTTTCTGAAAATTACAAAGTTTTTCAACTGTAGAGGACTGCATAGTGAGTTGGACAATAGTATCACTCGTAAGTCACAAAAACATAGCTGAAAAAGAACAGAAAACCTTTAATGAACCCAGGAAAACAGCCATTCCTTCAGGAAAATTGTGTAAACTAATTCCTGCAAATTGTAAAAGAACCTAATCAGGTATTGATGGAGCGAGTGTGATGGAAAATTGAATAACATTGTTTTATTATTCTTTAAAAGAGGCATTTTATGAAGTAAAACAGCTCTCATTTTTAAATTTCTAAAAAATAAAAAGGAGAGAAACGTGGAAGCCACAAAGCAAAAAAAAATTACTGATAAACTCAACCTTCATAAGAAAATTTGAAAACTGAACATTTAATATTGTTTCATAAAAAAAAAACATTGAATATTGGAGAGAAATTTTATTCTTAAAAATAAATACGTTGTATAAACTCAACTTTCACAAGACAACATGGAAGCTGAAAAATCAAACATTTAATAACTGACAACTCAACCTTCATACAGAATAGTGTTACCCTTTATTTTTGACATGTTCATAGGGTTTTGGGCCATTACGATGACATTTTATATTTTTAAACATAATTTTATAAAAAGTGTACATATACTAACTAATGCGGAATGCGAATGATAGTTTAGGATTATAAAAGATTTTAGTATCCTACAAATTAAATATTTTAAAATTTAATTATCTTAGATTGTGATAAAAACGAATTTATCAACTTAAATTAGGGCAGTTAAGTTAAATTCAACAAATCAGATCCAATGTTCAGAAATTAAGATCAGATGTCTTGCAATTGAAGTTCAACAATAATTTAACTCTCAATTGAAGTTTATGGTCACACAATTAGAGCTAAATCGAATAATTTAGCAGAACAAATAAGTTTATTGAGATTAAATAATCAATGAATAATTGAGCTCAATGAAAAACTATACCAATGGGAGTAAGAGAAAATTGACATGAGGTGGATGGGCAAGAACGGGCGAGTTGCGTCAATGGGCGATGTCGCCATGGAAGGTGTTGTGTGCAGTGACGCAAACCCAATAAATTCCACGTGGAGTGAGAAGCAGCCGACAGAGTCGGCGAATAAGGCCAAGAAGCAACAAATCAAGCCCGCAAGCGAGTCACCTAGCTTGCGTGTGGGAGCGCGCGTGTGACGCATGGCTCGTGCACGGGTATGCTTGTGCGCGCGTGACGCTTGGTACGAGCGCGCAAGGAATGCTTGTCCCTCATGTGGGAACACACGCGCAAAACGTCTAGTTCATGTGTGTGCGAATCACTGGGCTCGGACTTGCGCAAGTGCGAGCACGAGCATGAGCACAGATCGCATTGCTCGCGTGGGCTCGCGATGCGCACGATTGTCGTCGAGTAGGTGAGCTGAGGGTCAACCGCGAGGAGGTGGACCGTGCAGATGAAGGTAGTCAGGAGCTTGGGAGAAGGCAGTGTACGAAGACGATCATGTTATCTGAAAAGAGTGGGAGACTGGTGATTTTCTTTTTAAATTTTTTTGAAAGAAAAAATAACTAGACTCTTTTAAGTATTCTTACCCATGGCTAACCCTCACCCTTCCTTATCCAGGACATCGACCCCTTAACTCGGATTTAAGCTCTAAGAAAACTCAAATATCATTTCAATCAATAATAACTACTTTCTATTACAATATAAGGTGATTTTTATTTATAAAGATCCCAAAATATGCCAAAAAAGAAATAAAAAATAAATGCAAAAAATAAACTTTCAAATACAATCAGCTAAATAAAAATATTTGAATTTATAATCAGGATCGAGCAAATCTGGAAGAAATCAAATGCAGAAGATTTAAATTAGGAATATTACGGAACCTAATTAATTGTGACCTAGCTATTCTTCTAGCTTAATCTTTCATATACCCATCTATTACAAGAGTGAGGAGACAAAAGGAGGAGAAATAATTTTCTCTTCTACTCTTTGTGGCGATAGCTCGGTTTGGCTGACGGTTCACAAGGATAGAGGACTTGTGTTGGAAGTAATCTTGAAACTTTCTTTATTTGTTGATTTTGTGAAAGATCAAAGAGAGAGAGAGAGGGAGATAGTGGTAAGGGTGGGTGCCACTGCAAAAAATCTACCGATAACCGAGAAAGAAAGTGGGGAATATCTCGACAAACTGGTATCGTCCATCTGATAGAAAGAAAGAGTGAGCTCAATGGGATGGAGTTGTCTACTTGAAATAGGGACAAAGCTCGGTGAGCTGGCTCCATCCAAGAGAGAGAGAGAGAGAGAGAGAAAGAGAGAGAGAAAGAAGGGGCTGGTGGGTCACTCTTGAGAGAGAGAGTTGATGGGGAAAGAGAAAATGAGAAGGGCAAAGATTAATTTTAAGATCTTGCACTTATATGCAAATATAGTTCATGTCCACAACACATTCGTGGAGAACAAGATACTGGATCATCCTTCCACTGGAGAGGTAGGTGATTTTAATTCAACTAGCAAATAAATTAAATTCAAGATAAAAATATTTTGGTGATATGTTTGATGTCGTGCTTCATGCTTTATGTAACCAATTGCATTCTATGTTTCATGCTGATGTTGTCGATGTTTCTTCTGTAAGTATATTTATCATTTTCCCAGGAGTATGCATTGATCTTTCTTTCATCATATTTTGCTCTATTCTTTAAATTTATGTGGTTACTTGATGTGGAGATGCTTTTTCCTTACTTTCTATTATCCCAATAATTAAATTTATGTAGTTTTAGGCTTGGTAATGTCGGGGGAGCCGTCCTACAGTAGTTGTGCATGGCAATTGTAGGGTCAACGTTTTCAGCTTTCACTGTATCAGCAAAAAAACAGTTGGTATAATCTCACAGGCTTTATTTTTTCTCTACTTACTGTTGGCAAGCACCATATCGGAGACGACCATGTGTGTTTGCCCAATGAAGTGGGCGATCAATTCCCATTTTAGGTGCTCATAAGCGCAGATATGGCCCCTAGGCAGCTTGATGAATTAGCTAAATGCTGCCCCTTTTATAGTATTAGCAAGAAGGTGACACTTCGTTGCCTCGTCAGGGTGGCGATGACAAAAGGTAGCTTCAAATCCCTGGATATGCTCGCGAGGGTCTGTAGTTCCCCTGTAAACCTCAAGGCGTGGCGGCTTGAAGTCTAATGGGATTGGTGCTTGACGAATGACATCACAGAAGAAGGCATTGCTGTCAAGAGGACCAACGAAGGCGTCGAGCCGTCTTTCAATTATAAATAGACCTCTACTTAGAAATGCAAAGCATATTCTCCATCTACCTCTTTGCTGTACAAACCGCTAGTGCCTTCCTTTTTAACCCTAAAGGGAACCTTCTCCCTTTACACACTTATAGCCCCATCCAATTTTGCCTTTGGTGACTCCATTTCTATTTAGTGAATTTTCGCTCTGGGTTAGCACGTGGATAAATGGGATCTTTCCAAACTATGTTAACTTCTTATGTCCTTATGTCACTTGTTATATATTTCTCCTACTTGGCTTTATCCTCATTTCCCTTCCATTTACAAGGTTGTAATTTGAAATAGCGCTCCTCTTCGACCAAATACTTCTCTTCATCAACAAATAGTTAAGTTGGTAAAGTCAGAATGTTTATTTCTAAGTTAAATAAGCCGATTAAAAAATCAAAGTTTTAAACCAGCTAGTTAAAATCAAATTAAATTTGCACTTATCATAAGGCCTTGTTTAGTAAGGTTTAAAAACCTTTAATCCTCTCCAAAAAAAATATCTCACTAATTTTTTATATTTATACATACACAAATTCTAACATTTAAAAATAATTTTATTTAACTCCAGCATTAAAATTTAACTTTATTTACATTTTATACAAATTTTAATAAAAAATTAATTTTATTTTACATTCAATACAATTCTCAATAATATAATGAGTTTATTTTACATCTTAACAACAACAACTAAGCCTTTATTTCACATCATAACAAAAACAATTTCTTTCTATCCCCAAAACAAACCAATATCCTACTAAAATTATACTCATTCCATTTTACACAATTGTTCTTTATGGCAACTATATGTGATGGATGATACTCACAGTTGATTTTTATCATGACTATATCTATTATGGTTGATCTCTATTTGAGACGTGTAGCCTCTTGTTATTTGTGGATGATTATTCATATTGAATACAACATGTAGGTTGGAGAGTGTGGCTCTATGTTTACGTTCACTTTCAATATATGAAAATAATTAAATATGATGGATGATGACAATAAATCTTGATTATATCATGTATGTGTTAATTATTGTTAATTGAGCATATGGACTTACGTTTATTATTATTATATGTGCTTGAATATGTTATGGAGTGTGTGGATCCCACATATAGTTTGTTTAGTGCTTTTGTACTTTTAGAGAAAAGCAATGGTATAGAAAAAAATTGTTAAATTTTCACCATAATCATTAAGGGGAGCTCATTTCTTCATTCCAGTGTCTTTGACTGAGGTGGAGTTTCTCATCTGAAGAAAGTGCTTACATTTTTATATATTCTATTTTAATTCTAACTTAAACAAGTTGCTAAATATCAAAAATGAGATATTGTTAGCTCCTCCCTTATGATTAGGAAAAATCACAAGATTTTAGTATTTAGTGATGTGTTTAAGTTAATTGATAACTAATGAGATATTTAGCTTGATCATGCAAGATTATATTTATTATCATATTTTGCAATCAAGTTGTTTAGATTTAATGAGTGAAAGCTGTGACTCTCCATCTGCGTGAGTCAAAGTGAAAAGTAATGAAGAAATGAACTCAATGCATAAGTTCAAACATTAACAAGTGCCAACAACCAAGATCAACTAGAGCAACCTACCCTAGAAATTATTTGTGTTATGAATTGTATTTTTTATTCCATTTGTGGTAGATTGAAAGTAAGGTTGATCTTGGGTATTAGACTAGGAATGGATAGTTCTTCAAGAACTTAACAGAGTCAAGTTAGATAATAAGTGGATCAAGTTTGAATCGATTGGAAAGAATTTAAATCGATTTGAGATGGAAACTATTGTTCTTGAGCAATTAGTTGACCATGTGGTCGGTCAAAGATCTATTAGTCGACCAACTTTGGTTGAACTATAACAAAGACTGGTAAACTGAGCAGGCTTGTATGCATGGTCAATCAACTGGTCGACCAACAGACTTATTGGCCGACAAGTTGGTTGACCAAGAATAGAAACTCCTACAAAGTTGACCACTGGCAGCCCCAGTGGCTAGTTTTGATCGACCAAGTGACTTTTGATGGTAGCCATTACTAGCCATCGGAGCCACCCCTCACTTAAGGAATTGGGGGATACTAAGCTACTTCATCTTGGCATTTTGACACTGCTCCCAACAACTATCTCAAGCACTCAAGAATATTCATCCACTCTTCAAAATTCCAAGTATACAGATCACATTGACAGAAAAGCCTTCCAAGAAACAGATCTAAAACCTTATCAAGAAAAAGATCTAGAAACCCTAAGATACTCACCAACAGCAGTTATAATTCCGCTAAACAATACTTGTCGACGATGCTTCTTCATCATATCTTTGCCTGACCCATCGTCATCCTTCTGCTAATTTAAACATAACCTGTATTATCAAGATGCGTCTCTTTTTGCTAATAAATAAATTAAGAATAGAGTAAAATGACGAGTAATGCAAAAATAAAAAGCAAAATGATTGACAGATAACAAATGAATGAAGGGTTTAGACAAAACAATAATGTTCAGCCAGATCCTTTCCATTTAAACCTGTCTACTGTTTCCCTCTGAAGTAAGTTGTGGTTCTGGAATGAAGTTAACAACAAGGGCAAAAAAGATAACTCCTGCAAAGAACTAGCATAGTGAAAACGTTAGAAAGAGTAGGAAATAAAACTAAAGTTCTAAAGTAACTAAGAAGACACATTTACAGCCAACAATAAAATAATAAAATTCACTGGGGATGGTGACAGATGTATTCCTACCCAAAGGTTGCCCTTTAGGAAGCCAATTGAGTTCAGAGCATTATGTGCTAAATCTAGGAAGGATATGCTCAACATAAGACCAGCTGCAAAACCCTGATTGGAGAAATGTTCAAAAAACCACGTACATCATATTTCATTCATAAAAAACATGCACCCAGGTAAATACATCACATAGAATAAGCAATGATCACCTGCAAAATCCCAAGCATCTTAAGATTTGGAGCAGGGTTCAGAATCACAATTAGAGCACCTTAAAATTTAAAAGATTAGGTTAAGTTCTAGACTGATTGAGTGCATCCTCTAATAAATGATAGTTTGGATATTTCTATCAAAGAACAGTTTGCATAGATGAAGTATCAAAAATAAAGTGCCAAATAACAGATCCAGAATATCATTAAGCGAACCAAAAGGCTAGTTAAAGCTCACTGTAATATATTTTAAACAGGTGATTTTGATTGGGAAAAGAGAATGCCCCTCTATAATTTTGTAGTATACTCAAAGAGAATGTGACTTTAACGTACCATTGTGTACTACTGTCTATACTTAAACCTATGGCTTAGATCACAATTTTCGGAATACAATTTAAAAAAGACAAGGCAAGTACTTGAGTCAATAAATATAGAATTAGGAGCCCAAAATTATGCATATGCATACAAGACCTATTAGATGGGTTAATTTTCGAAGATCAACCAAAGTATATGTTAGGCCTTACCGTTTGGATAATTTCACATACCTGCATACCTAGCAACTACTCATGCGAAAAGCGCTTATGATGCCTATTATAATTTTGAATTATACTAATGCCACCCTAGTTTTTCATGTAGGAGGAAAGTACAACTATACACACAACATGCCATATATTGTACAATACCATACTTAGTAAATATTACAAATTTTACACCAAATTCTCAAAAATTATAAAACTTTTAAAGAGCTTTATTCATAAATTACACTTCACACCCTAATCAATTTCCACAAGCATCTTTAGTTGGAATAGAGTATTTCATTCCTACACAGACTGTTTAGTAGGAAAAACAGAACTCAACGACGAAGGATGCTAAGTGAATTTGCATAAGGTGGGATCGAATACTTTATGGCAATTCAAATCAATGAATAGATATCAATATGGCAATTCAAATCAATGAATAGATATCAATATTGTTTTAAATAGCCAAGTTTCTATCTCATTAAATTAATAACCAGAATCTGAATTTTTAAACTATAGTTAAAAAAAAAAGATCAAACTTGGATAAAGTACTATGACAGAGGTTGACAAAATATGTAAAGTGTAATTTGTAAATGAAACTCTTCATAAATTTTATAATTTTTGAGAACTGAGAGTAAAATCTATAATATTTCGTCCAATTTTCCGTCTTTATAGTTGGTCTTCATTCGTTTTTTGAGCCAAATGGTACTTCCTAGTCCTTGCTCCGGTGGCCTATGTACGTGTATATCTGCTTTTGAAGGTTGATTTCTTGGATTTTGAGATAATTTTTTTTTTTAAATTGAATGTTGCATGTATTTTTTCACCTTGCTTTGGACAAATTTAGCATGATCCGTCCCTATCTCCTGTCCATGGCATAAGGAATATCGTACTTGCTGTAACTCAACCTCTACTCTTGAGGTTATGATGTGAGACAGAAATGCAAATGATATTTAAATTTTATAATTAATAAAATTACTTAACAAATTATTTTAAAATATAAATATACAATAAATAAGATTTTAAATCTTGCAAATAAAATTATTTTAAAATTTAAATTTAGATAGTTTGATAAATTAGAATTTATCAATTAAATTATGACTTGTAGATTTAAACTCAATGAACTAAATCTGAGATTCAGGATTTAATTTGATTTCACTCAAAATAAGTACCAACAATAATTTTTGCTCAAATAAAATATATGGTTATATAATTAGAGCCAAACTGAATATTCAAAGTCTCATAAAGACATAGAAAGGGGGAGAGAGATTTGAGATTTTTTTCACACAATAAAAAAGAATAACTAGATTATTTCAAAGATTTTCACATAAGGCAAACGCATTTTCTTCTTTATCCAAGATATCAAATTTCTAACCCAAATATAAGCTGACACTCAGAAAACCAAACTTTATTTTATCAAATAGTCTAATTATTACAATAGGAGATGACTTATTTATATAGAGATCTTAATGCATGACAACAAAAAAAATAAAATAAAATACAAAAAATAAGCTTTTAAATACAATTAGCTAAATAGAAAAAATTTTAATAGGAGAATAATGACAAGTCTCAATCCTTCCAAGTCAACTTCATATCTTCAATCAATATTAATTAGCTAAATCAATCTCGAGTCATTCCAAACAAGACATAATCACTGGGCGAGACCAGCCTAGCGTAGGTTGAGACTAATTAGGCCTAAAAGATTTGTTCTCTTCCGAAGCCCAGCCTAAGTCAAGATCGGGCTTGCTTTAGACCAACAGTAAAGCCACCAAGCATGCTCAGGTACTGTTAACACATAATTAACCCAAGTTTTCAATGTTGTACACACGTAAAAGCTCTAGATGAAATCAATACGAGAATATAGGCCTAGATTTATAATTTAACAAAATTCTCTCTCCCACTTGCAAAACTGTGTAACCAACTTTCTAACAAATCTCTAACTTAGCCCACTTGACCTGCCACGTGGCAACCATTTAACCTTCTTCTTAGCCTATAAAAATAGAGAAAACCACTCATCTAGTGGGGGATCTTTTCTAAACTACCACCCATCTCTTCTCCTCTCACATGCTCTTTCTGAACGTCCTTGTTGAGCCAACAAGGATGAAGTCACGGTGTCGCCAAAGCTCTGCGCTCCTTTATCGAATTTAGATCCAACCTCGTCGTTGTCTGAATGATCAAGATGGATTTAGATCCAACCTCACAATTGTCTAAACGATCTCGCCAGGCTCAGATCTTTGATGACTTCACCAAATCTTGGCAGCCTTCACCGGATCTTGTTTGCCTACGCCGAATCTTCGTTGTCCTCAACAAGTCTCAGTTCAGCTTCAGCTATGTCTTTCTATTTCGTATGCAAATCACTCCGCCCACCTTGCCGAACCACTATACGACCACAACATCACTGGTCAATGATATCATTACCATCACCGGCAACTGCCTGGATTTCCACGAGGTTTCGTCGACCTCCCACGAGGTTTCATTAGCATTCCACAAGGTTTCATAGTTGGTTCGCGAAGCTTCCTTAGTGAATAAAAAACACCTCAACCTAACACAACATCATGGCCGGCACCACCTTCACCGTCTTTGGACCATCCTTCACTGGCTTCTACCTTCGACGCCACCATTGGACTAACCGACTTCGTCAATGCAGACCATCTCCAAGGTTGTGCCATGATTCCAACCTGAAACAATGTGCCTGATATTTAACATCAAGAGGAACAGTGAATTTAAAAAGAAAATTGCTCTATAAGGTTTTAGGACGACATCATCATGCTCGCCCGTGTCTGAAGAGTGCCTCCCAACAATTTTTGAAGTTTTTAGCTGTCGGAGCGACGACAGTGGCTTCTTTATCAAAGTTTTCTCCTCAGATCCATAAACCAAAAGTAGTTCTCCGACAATCTCTGAGGTCTCCGGACGACATCTTTGAGCTCGCCCGTGTCTAAGAAGAGCGCCTCTCCCTGACATTTCTCAAGTTTTCGAACGCCGAAATGATGTCAACAACGCCTCTATCTGATATTACTCTCTTCTTACCAAGAACCAAAAAACATCGCCATCGGCCAACCTTCTCGCTGGCAATCACCTCCAATGTTTCGCCCTCATCGGGCCGATACCAATCACAACACCAGTGACGTTCCCCAGGAATTAGCAACCGGGCCACGATGTTCCATGGAAACCTCATAGCAGAGGTTATTTTACTTTGGGTGATGTTGGCACAATTATCACCCGAGATTTCTAGTTTATGTTTTATTACATTTAGGCTGTTCTTAAATTCTTTTATCTCTATTTAGGATTTGATTCGATGTATTTTGACCTTGTAACTCCTCTAGGAAACCTATATGTTATAGTGGATCTTTTTTGCACGCAGCCCGGCCTATGGATGTAAGAGAATCCTCTCCTAAACACATAATTTAGTGTTATTCTCTTTATGTACATTTTTCTACGTCAATATTTTGGTGATTCAATTGAGAACCACTTTTTGTCGATGATGAAATTTATAAGTCGAGTCATTCAAATTTCTTAAAGCATCTGCATTTTAATATTTGCCAAAACACTGAAACCATCCTTTAATATTTATCATGCAATTTTCTCTTAGCAATTGCACTTTATATTGTTATTTTAATCATATTTCATCATTCTTTCTAACTTATTCATATTATTGTTTGTGAGGTACTAGTTGGATGTAGGCTTTTCTACGCTCTTAAAGATACATAAAAAAGCTGTAAATTTATCATCTAAAAAGCTCAAATAATGTATACAAATTTTATATGAGGACTTTTATATCTGAAAAACTGGATCTAAAGTTCATTATCTCCAAGACTTGAATGGGATGCAATTACACAAAATTTGAAGTGAAGATGATCGAAAATGATCTATGCTTGAAGATTCTTCGTTATAATGTCATAAGGATTGCAGGTTAAAGATTCACATGAAAAGTCAAGGCACAGATCAACCACATTACCAGAATTGATAAGGTGCAAGATTCACATTTATTACTTATTCTATATGCATCCCCTCTGGACTTACCAATTACGCCCTAAGGTCAAGCGGAGTAATCAAAAAGGTCAACTCAGAGCTTTAGGGCAGGCTAGTCATCAAATATCAGGTGCTAGTCCCCGCTAAACATGGAACGCCTTCATAAACTCTCAGCTAAACCATGTCGCTCTAACAGAATTCAACTGTCATCACAAGGATAAGTCACAACATTGAATGAAATATTTTTTATACATCCTTGGATGTTGGGGAAGTAATTCCTCTTAGACAAGATCACTTGCCCCACTCATATCTAATTATATCTTATCTAATCCTATCCTTCCTGATATAGCTTTAAATAAAATCAAATTCAGGAGAATACAAAAAAGAATTTCTCTTGGAACTCTTATTCTTTACTACAGCAGCTATTAAGATATTTATAATGGGTTTTCAAGCCTTCAAAAATATTTCAAACTTTCATTCTCAAAAAGATATTTCAGGCTTTCACTCGTAGTTTTTTGCTCTATTAAGATATTTCTAAAAGATTTTCAGATCTTCCAAGATGTTTTCAAGCCTTCACCGAAGTTTTTTGGTCAATTAAGATATTTTCGAAGAGATTTTAGATCTCCCAAGAAGTATCTGAGCCTTCACCTAAGATTTCAATTTTTGTTAAGATATTTTCGGACTTCACTTAAGATTTCAAGCTCAATATAAAGCTTTTCGGATTGTAAGACTTTCACATGGATTTCATGATTCTACTGTGAAATTTCTAGCTGGGATCATTGAGAATATTTATCACTTGAAAACAAATGCTAACCTATCACCCATACTCTTTTTAGTTTTGTATTTACTGACATTTTCTTGCAGAAATATTTCCTCTACATTGTTGGCGAAAACCACTACTTCTTTGGTAGGTACTGGTTTATTCTGCATATAAGATACTTCTATTTGCAAATATTTGACTGCTTGGACTCTAATAAATATTCACACTTGTTTTTTAGGGGGGCAGGGGGGAGAGGTGGCAGATGTCAACACATAATTAACCCAACTTCTTTATATCCTACGTGCATCCAAGGCCTAAATGAAACCAATATAAGAATATGGGCATAGATCTATAACTTGCCAATATTCTCTCCACCATGTAACCAACTCTCAAACAAATCTCTAATAACTTAGCCCACTTGACATGGCAACCATCTAGCCCTTTCTAAGCCTATAAAAAGATGAATAACCACTCTTATAGGGGGGATCTCTTCTAAACTACTCACTCATCTCTTCTCCTCTCTCATGCTCTCTCTGAATATCCTTGTTTAGCCAACAAGAATGAAACCACAGAATCACCAGAGCTCTGTGCTCCCTCACTGAACTTAAATCTAACCTCATCGTTGTCCGCATGACCACGTTGGATTTAGATCCAACCTTGCTATTGTCCAAATAGTCTCGCCAAACTTAGATCCTTGATGCCTTCACCGAATCTTGACTGCCTTCACCAGATCGTAGCCACCTATGCCGAAACTTGGTTAGCCTCACTAAATCTCAGTTTAGATGCTACATTGGCTATTGATTCTTTATGCAAATCACTCCGCTCACCTCGTCGGAACACTATACAGCCACAACACCATCAGCCAATAATGTCATTACCATCACCGACGACTATCGTACTTCCCACGAGGCTTTTTCAACCTCCCACACAGTTTTGTCAGCCTTCCACGAGGTTTCACAATCGGTTTGCGAAGCTTCCTCCATGAATAAGACACCTTGCACAACATCACCACCAGCACCACCATGTTGTCTTTAGTCACAGACGTCGACCTTCGACACCACCATCAAACTAGCCGACTTCATCATTGCAGACCATCTCTGAGGTTGCGCCACAATTCCAGCCTAAAACATCGTGAGGTTTTGGGACGACATCATCATGCTCGCCCCTATCTGAGGAGTGCCTCCCAATGTTTTTCGAAACCGATTGCCGAAGCGACAATAGCAGCCTCTTCATCAAGGTTTTTCTCTCTCATCATCATCATCATAAACCAAAAGTAATTCTCCGGTGATCTTTAAGGTCTCCAAACGATATCTTTGAACTCACCCATGTCTAAGGAGTGCCTTCCCTAACATTTATTGAAGTTTTTGGTCATCAGGATGACGTCGTCAACGCCTCTACCCATTATTCCTAACCAAGAACCAAAAAAAATGTCATCGACCTGCCTTCTCACCAACGACAACCTCCAACACTCAGCCCTTATTGACCGACACAGATCACAACACTAGTGGCATGCCCCAGCAACTGATGACCCGACCACAATGTTCCATGGAAACCTCGTGGCAAAGGTCATTTTGCTTCAAGTGATGTTGGCACAATCATCACCCGAGGTTTTCAACTCATATCTTATTACATTTAAGTCCTTTTTAATTCTTTCTATTTTGAATGTAATTGGATGTATTTTGACCTTATAACCTCTCTAGAAAACTTATATGTTATAGTGGATCTTTTTTCACGCGACCCGGCCTATTGATGTAGGAGAATCTTCTCCGACCCACATAAATTTAGTGTTATTCTCTTAATTTACAATTTTTTTTGTTATTTAGATGTTCTGATCTTTCGATTTACACCACGTTATGATGTACAAATTTCTCTGTCAACAGATACTAACAACTCTTTCCCCTTAATTATAATACATTTCTACAATTTATATGCATTATTTATTAAATTATAGTAATTAACACAAAAATTTATTTTAGCAGTAATTATTTTCTTTTCCTAAAATAATTACTATCCAAAAAAATGTAAATAATTAAAAAAACTTTATATGATTCAGAACTTATAAATTATAAAAGACAATGTTTATATAATGTAGATAGTTCAAATCAAGCTAGCAATTTAATTAATTTATTTCATTTAATTTTTGAAAGTATCACATATGAATCTTTGTGCGTTATAAATATAAATTAAAGCTTATATTAAGATAATTAATCATATTATAAGTCATCAAATATTCCATCCCTAACCTAAATTTTAAAATCAAAATATTACTATTCTTTTACGAAAATGGGCTAAGCTCAAACTTGGCTAAAAAATAAATCCCAAACACGGTTTGAGTATTTAACAGGCTCGGGCCTAAAAGCCCAATATTAATTTATGGAGTTTTCTTTTTTGTCTAACCATAGAGGCAATGAACATGGCCATCCTGTCGGGCCGCCCGTCCATTGATTGATCTATTTCAAATCAATCCAAATATGAATCTGTGCGCAAGATTGAGAAAATCTAAAAATAATCAAATACAAGTTAACATAGTATCCCCACCAAGTTGGAAAAGGACTTGATGCATCACATTTGCAAGTGAGCTTCAATAGGTCCCAACTCATTCGATAGATGTTGGACAAAGGCCATGTTACAGCAAATGCATTCCATTGAAGTGATATGCAATCGCCCAACGCAAAGTCATCCAACTAGGCATACATTTGTCATTTCGATCACTGCGATGTTACATGCACAGGTTTTTCTTGCAATCCTTTCCGCATTTTCAAATTGCACTATTTGGTGGTATGATTAGCGATACACTTAATCTTATACAAGCTCTTCTATTATTCTTTAATAGAATAGCATCCTAAGTATTCTCCGGACACATTTTCCTATGGCATAACTTACTAGTACAGATTTTCTTCATCTTGTTATATGAAATTATTACTCATTTCCTACATAATTTTCTATGATCATGAATGTTCAAATTGTCATATTGCATGGTTGTGCCTACTTAGAAACAAAGATGATGTGTACCTTCTATTAATGGGTTATGTGGTTGCCCTTATTCTCTTCATTGATGCATTTTGGACCTATGTGCAATGTGTACATAATCAGAGAATAAGGGAAACCACATGGTAACTAGTTGTTTTCCTAATAAGATTGTTAATATCTAATGCAGTTTACTTTATCATGTTGTGGTGATGTTTTGGCCCAATGTGCAATATGAACATTTTTAAATGTTTACAAATTAAATTCAAGGATCAATGAATCAGCGATATAGTTGTGGTGTTAGCTTTCTAGTGAAGGTTGGGTTGTTTGCTATGATGTAATTTTCCTTATAGCACCTTTCATATAGTGATTCAGTGCAATAAACTTGCTATGCTGAGCAAGTCTTTTATGCGTTTAACAACTTCTAAATGTTTGCTTTGTCTAACTTAATTGTTGTGATCATTTATTCATATATGAATTTTTATTAGAATCAACTTGCTTCAAATTTCTATTGCTTTCATTTTAGTTTAGTTTTATTTCTTGCCTGGGAATAATTTATTAGCTGCCAAATGAGATACTATGTTAAGTCAAATTAGCAATATGACAACACAGATTCTTGTTTGGCACGGATATAACACAAGGACACAGGAACAAGAAACGACACGAAACATAGACATGATAATTTCTCAAATTGCAAGACATGGACACGGAAAGATACATCAAATAATATAATAAATATCTAATATGACTGTATAGTTTTACTATACCCTTTACTCAATATTATAGAAATACCTAAAAAACACGATGGTGACACGGGGACATGACACTACACGATACTTTGGGAAGTACAAAGGTAACCATGCTTCCTTGATTCAAGGTTAATCTCATGTCATCTCAGGTAAGCTATTAATGGGGTTAACATACCCCAAGTTAACTAGACTTACCCGCAATCCATGCGTGTTTAAAAGAAAAAGAAAAATTTTAAATTTGCCAGTGAGCATAACTGAGAGGAGCATAACGTAAAAAAGAATCCGATAGATCTGGAACAAGCCGGCGGTGTGGCCACCAAAGCGTCTCTACAAATTCCAACGACACCATAACACATTAACCTTCAATCCAAACCGAAGGGTTGCTGAATGCAATAACTACCTGCCGAAGTACTGAGGCCGCCAACGAGCGAAAGGCCGAGGGCTACAAGGATTTGAGAATCCATCGGTGACTGATGCTTTCAGAGATCAAACCCTAGGGTTTTAGTGGCGAGCACGAGGGAAGGAGAGAGAGAGAGCGGAACGAGGCATCCAATTCCTTGTGTCGGTTTATGCCTGACGGACGGCGTTGCCGCGTGGTTTAATTTCAATGTACATTTTTTTGCATTAACTCAGTATATAATATTTAGGGTAAATTACACTCTAGTCTCTGAGTTTAAAGCATATTATCTGTAAGTCTACATTTTTAAAATTTTAAATTCCTACATTTTAATATAATCATCAAATAGATCATTTTTTAAATATTTTATTATTAAATTTTTTTAAAATTTTTATTCTACCTCCCCCTCTCTTTCATCCCCTTCTGTCTTATTTCTCTCGTTTTCTCTTTCTGGCGACACTGTTAGAAACAAAGGCAATAACAGAAGGCAAAGAGGCCACCGGCAGTGGAGTTGGGGCAGAGACGCTTCCGATGGAGGGAGTTGTCGGCCCCTCCCTTCCTTTTCGCCCTCCCTACTTTCTCTTTGCCTCACTCTCTCATCCTCTATCTCTTGTTTCTTTCGCTTTCTCTCTTTAACGATTCTGCCGGTGATAGAGGGGGTTGCAAATAGTAGACAAGGGATGCTCACTAATGACCCCCTGCCCCCTCTTGTATTTTCTCTCTCTAGATCTCTACGCACAGATTTGTAACAGTTTAATGTTGTGCAAAGACTAGAGAGAAAAAATGTAGAAGGGGGCGAGTGTCCCCTGCCGCCCTCATTTTTAGTGGAATTGCCAAAGAGAGAAAGAGAAAGATATGAGAAAAAGAGGGGATGAAAGAGAGTGAACAACAGAGCACAAAGGGAGAGAGGAAGGGAAGGACGCCGACAACCCCCTCCGCCGGCGGGCAAGCCCCCTTGCTCCAGGTGACCCCCTCTACTGTCGTCGACGTTGCCACAGAGAGAAACCTAGAGAGATGAGAGTGAGAGAGGAAGGGTAAAATAATAATTTAAAAAAATTTAATGATAAAAAATTAAGAAAAAAGTTATTTAATAATTATATTAAAATTTAGTAAAATTTTAAAAATATAGATTTATGTGATAATATACCATAAACTCAAAAACTCAAATATAATTTACCCTAATATTTACTATTCAAAGCTGAGAAACTGATCGTCATGTTTAAACGCCAGGGAGTCCGTCAACGAGACCTCAATCTTTCAGATGCTTCCTCATGATGATGTCATTAATGTGCGGAATCTCAATACTATTTTTGATGCTTGAAAGATGATCTCAGAGATTTGTCTAAATTTCAACAGTTATATTAACAAAAACATGATATTCAAAGAGGGAAAATGTCTTCATTGCCATCTTCTTCCTCAACCTTTAATAAGGGCTTGTTTGGTTGGAAGATGAATTTGGATAAAAAAAAGAGAAAATAATTTATTTTATAGAGTTGATGGGAAAAAAATTTATTTTAATACTGGGAGGTGTGTAGGATGTGAAATAAAGTTGATTTTAAGGTTGGAATTTGTGTTGGATGTGAAATAAAGCTGATTTTTAAGGTTGAAATTTGTGTTGGATGTGAAATAAAGTTATTAAAATTTATAATAAATTTAAAATATTATTAAGATATTTTTTTCCCCATTTTTGGGCTCATGCCAAACAAGGCCTAAGATTGAAAAAAAGAATATGAATTGTGAGAAAATAAACACCTTTTTAGGCCTTGTTTGGTTCGTCATATTTTTTTCGTCCAATATAAATTTCAATTATAAAAATTAATTTTTTTTTTACATCTAACATAAATACGAATGTCAAAATTAACTTTATTTCACATTTATAGACTTTCTAATAAAGTTATCTAATCACTTCCCTCTTCCAGTTTCAATCGATCGCCTCTCTTTCCTCTCTCCCAGTTTCCTCCCTTCTCTCCCTATCTAGAGGGCAGCAAAGGATGGAGAGAGACAGAGGGGAGATGAGGAGAGATGGAGTAAGAAGGTGGAGGGATTTATGTAAAATGATCCTAAATAATTTGCCACTAGATGAAAGGAATGCAAAATCTCAGTACCCCAATTGTAAATACACTTTCTCTAAATGCATATATCTAGCTTTAATTCACCGATGTATCAATGAGTTATTGTATAATTGCCTTTCTTCAGTTCAAATACAATGATATTTGATAAATCAAACTCTAAAAGCTTGTATTCAATTGAAATATTTCGATATACAATCAAATTGTTATATAATTATTCGTATAAATTTAAAATACCATTATATGTATCGAATCGATCACTAGGTACGTGTATTCAATTAATATACATCGACGCAACATATATAAATTATGTAATTGCGACATATGCTAAATTAACCTTATAAACATTTATCTATATTCACATAATAGTTAGTCATAAATATATGTACAAAGATATTTACATCAAATCGATCTCCAAATGTGCGTGTACGCAGTTGAAATTTATCGATATGACTAATAAAAGCTGTGCGATAGTGAGTATTAGGTTAAAATACCATAATATGTGACAAATTGATGTCTACCCGCCAATTTCATATCAAATGCATAAACAAAACATCGAATAGTAGTATAACTACTTGCATTCAGTAAAAATAAGTTGATATGTAATGAGAAAATCTCTAAATGCATATATCAAGCTTTAATTCACCGATATATCAATGAGTTATTGTATAATTGCCTTTCTTCAGTTCAAATACAATGATATTTGATAAATCAAACTCTAAAGCTTGCATTCTTTGTTTATTACTATTAAATTTAAAAAATAAAATATTTTATTTCTATGATCTAAAAACAAAACTCAAATCAAATGAGGCCTTAAGAAGTGTACATAAGAGAAGGAGATCAGCCGCGTGATTGATTTAATTTTCTCAGATTTGCATATAATTAATTTTTTATTTAAGGCACCTAAATGTAAATTACTATATTGATTTAAATAGTTGGCTAAAAGAGAGAATTTTTTTTGTATGAAATTTACTAGGGTTAGGGTGATATTAAGGAACAACCTCAAATTGAAACAAAAAGTTGGATGTCAGTGGTGTTCTAATAAAAAAAAGGTATTTAGAAAAAGTCAAATTATTCATTGGTTTCTATAATTTATCTATAATTACAATTCAGTCTATATTTTTTTTAAATCATTCATTTAAGTTCTATTTTATTTTATTTTTAAGTCTCTATTTTAAATTTAAAACCTAAATGAATAGTTTTAAAAAATATTAAAAATTAAAATAAAAAATTAAAAAAATATGAGCCAAATATTATGATAAATAATTTGCAGAAACTTCTAGGCAAGTTCCTCATTTATAAAATTATTGATTTAGTTGTGGGTTAGGTCACATAGCTTTCAGCTACAATTCTATTATAATAATATAACAGTTAATTAAAAAAAGTTATATTATACATCATAACCAATATTATAAAAATAATTTTTTGTTAATGGGAATTTACATACATAACTATTATTTTATTTTACATATTAAATTTTTTTATTTTTTTATTTTACGATTTAACCCTCAAATTTTAACATATTTATGCCTTTTTTTATGATTTTTGAAAAAATCGTTTTAGTAATTATGATTATTGAAATGCTTATTACGAATGACATATATATACATATTATAAATATGTTTGTAAATACATATATACTATTAATTTTAATTATTAAAAATTTTAAAAAGTTAAATTATAAAATAAAAGAATAAGAAATTTAATATGTAATTAAGGAAGCATGAAGTACACATATAAATGTCCCTATTAATGATGTGAAAATTTTTCAATCCATAATATTTGTTGTGCAAGAAAGCTAATGAATAGAATGTTAATTCTAAGAAGTTTGTTATATCAAAGAAAATAAAATACCGCAATTATTCTTGTGAATAGCCTAAAAAAATGTAGAGTCACGCCTATATATAATCAAATTTACCAACATAGTAGATGACTTTCGTGACTACATTGCTGAACAGATGACTTGAACTAATAAGTCAGACAAGGGAGCTGAAAAAAGCCCCAAAAATTTTCTCTGATACAAAATTTTTCTAATATTTCACGTTAAAAATGTGGTACTAGTATGAACTAGAACAAGATATCACTTCTAAAACCACTAAACTACTGCATCAGGATAGTAAGATATTTTAAAGAATAATAGCATGTGGATGAAATATCATTGTACTCTCGAATCATGCAGTCATAGATGAAAGAACACAAACTAACGGCCACATTACCCACTTATCTATAACTCTTTGTCAAGGCAATTTGGTGCTTCATCCAAGCAATTCGACTCCATTCAAGACTATTAATAACCAGTCACACGTGAGTTACTTTTTACCTGCTTTTATAATTCTTCTTTCATTCTGCTATAATTTTTTTCTTTTAAAATTAAACCATTACTTCATGAATTTCAAATCACCACAAAGCATTCGGGTTTTTTCTAATTTAGGATTTTCATGTAAAACTTATATTATTCTATATAGTCTATTTTCTTTTCTATTTTTCACTTGTCATTAGATCTATTTAATGAATTTTCCTTGCAAATAAAGGATCCTAATACTAATATGTTTTACTTTCAAAAAAATACTAATATGTTTTCTTTGCTATTTTGTAACACCTTGTGGGCCCATTTGTTTCAATGCCAAACCCCTCTTCCATTTAGTTATTTTTAATTAAAAAACATATAAAAACAAGTTTATATCTTACCCCCACATAATTTCCTATATTAAAACATCAAATATTATATAATTCTTAATAAATTAATTAATTTTATTTTTTTTTCTATTTAATTTTAAATATAACTAACTCATTTTATTTCTCATCAAATACTTTAAAACAAAATCTCAAAAAACATTTCTAGAATGCTCATTTTGGCATTAAACTAAATACTTCAAACATTTGATGAAAAATTTTATAAAATAATGAAAGATATAAATTATAAAACATCTCAAATACACGACAATCCTTCTAGGTTAGGGTCCGCCGCTCAATTAGGAGAACATTGTCGCATAAACAAATTTCAAGATTTAATACTTTAATTTCATGTCGTTATTCTAGTCGAGTAAGAAAAATGCTTACCTAGAATTCAGTGAATTTCAAATTTGAATTACACTATTATCATAATTTTTAAGTGGAGTGGAACATAATATGATATAAAGTGGTGAAATAAAAAAAAAAACTTTAGTTTGAGGTATCTACAAACAATATGATCTACAAATAGTCAACTTAATAATACATTAAACTTATATAATTTTTGAACTAATGTACAATTGAGTCAAGACATTCTTTAAAAAAGCACAACATATTATGCAATGTTATAACTAATTAAATAATAAAAAATAAGAACACGTTAACTTGGACTTGTACATAGCCAGCTAAACAAAAATTGACATCCGTTCTTTCGCCGACATATAATTATATTTTTTTCATTGTAATGATGACTAGGGGTGTGAAAAATCCGAGTTTAAGCCAAGCCAGACACAGCTTAAATTCAGGTTAGAGTTTCAGCTGGTTTATATCAACTTTAAGCTATCGTGAACTTTAACTGAGCTAAGTCATAATAAAAATAAAAATAAATTAAAATAAACTGTCTTTGCTAAGATTTAAATTTGGGTCAACCTATCATGCATCCTAACCACAACTAACACATATTTTATATATAAGTAATAAATATATTAATTGTATTAAAAATAGAGATCGATAAATTTGAGTTGAACTCTATTCAAACTGAATATCGATCCGAACATCGAGCGACTATTGATCTTTGAGTCATACGACTGTTTTCAAATCTTCTACCTACCTAGGGACGTGCTGAGCATGCCTAGGAGAGAGAGACCCGCAACGATGAGTCCACAGTGCTCCATGGGTCACTGCCCCCTCAAGAAATTCTAGAAGAAGAAGAAGAAGAAGAAATTCTAGAAGAAGAAATTCTAGAAGAAGAAGAAGAAGAAGAAGAAGAAGAAATTCTAGAAGAAGAAGAAGAAGAAGAAGAAGAAGAAGAAGAAGAAGAAGAAGAAGAAGAATGAAAGGAAGGTTGCAAGTAGATTAATGAAGATGTTCACTCAAGAATAGCTTGGAGAAGTGCAAAAATCAGTAGTTAAGTTTGGGATGGCTTGGCTCATATAGCAGTTTCTTCTTTACTTGAGGCTTTTGTGTGAGGTACTTTTGCATTTTGCACCATTCATTTTTATCAACAATGAGTTGGGTCCAGGAGTCAGTTTGTTCGAGATTGGGTTTAGGCTCGACTTAAATTGTAATCAGCCTGCATCAAATTTGACTCAGAATAGATCGATACAAGCTAAATTTGAGTTAAACTTGAGTACCAATCAACTTCAAACTCTACCTAGTAAACTGATTAAAGTTGCGACTTAGACCAGAAATATTGGTTCTAATCGTACGATTTTTTGGTCATTAACGTAGCAAGTCAATCTCAATTCTCTTTTAAACTTTTTGATGTACAAGATACAAGTTGAAAGAAACTTTGGGAAATTTAAAATTAGGACCCATTTGTTAGTGTCTCTATGTCATAGACCCTCAAAATTTTATGAACATGAAAAGGAATGCATACAGATTAATACATCTGGAACATTGTAATGGAAGTTAATTAGGTAGTAGAAATGTAATATAAAATGTGATATAGAAGTTTTATTCTTAAAATATATATATATATATATATATATATATAATGGCACAAATAAAAACAAATACTTCAGAAATCTGGAAGTAATTTAACGTTGAAATCTACAATACATGGCTTTTATGCCATAGAATCTAAGTGGGACATAATTTTTGATAATTTAATTAAGGACAAATTACTAATAAGTTCGTATAATATACTCATAATTATATTTTGGTTCATAATTTTTGAAATCCTTCACATAGATCCTTAATCTTTTTTGAATTACATCACTTAAGTCTTTGGAATTTAAAACAGAGACCTAAAAGTAAAGTAATATAGGGGCCTAAGAAGTACTTATAGTTGCAATTTAGAGACCTGAGTAAAAGATTTCAAAAAAAGTACGAACCAAAATGTAATTATAAGTAAACTGACCAATCAATAATTTGCTCCTTCCAACCCTGTGCAGAGATGGCAGCAACCGCAAAGAGATGAAGTTAGATTGATTGTGGTGTTCTTGTAGCAGCCACACCAGCCTTTTTATAGCCTTTGACATTGAGGCCCCTTCGTTCGGCTTTCGCACCGGTGACTGGAGCACTCCATAAGCCCTCAATCCTCTTCTTCCCACCTGCAAGAACTTTTCAATGTGATCTATCGACGGGATGAAAGACTTTTGTTTATTTGCCCAAGTTTAACTTTTACTCGTGTTAAAATTAACTTTATAAATCATATTATATATAAATTTTAATATTAAATTAATAACATTTCAAATCCTATACAAACTTTAATATTAAAATAAAGAACTAACCTTATTTCGCATCCTATATATATCACAAAATAAAATTAACTTTGTCAGACGTTACGTAATCTCAAAATAACAATTTATCTTTCACCTCAATTAAAAATAACCCCACTAGATTGAGAAATGAGATATTAGACATACGGAGCTCCGGGTTACTCAACTCGTGAAATAAAAGGATGTATTAGCTTGTAGTAAAGAGGTGGGTGTTCTACTGTAATCTTCTTAATGTCATCCACTTCATATCCACAAAGCTGGATCGGCTACAACGTACAGCAAGAAAATACAAGCTGAGTTACCTGTTGTGTCTGCTGCTTTCAGAGTTTGAGCACCCATACCTGGGATAAATAATTACATGAATCAGCTGAAAAGGTTACCAAAATTTCAACAGCCTAAATCTCTGGTACTTTCAGCTGGATAGACTTGTCAATAGATCCTGGGGAAAAAAAGATAATCTTGATCAAAGAAGTGCATATTTTGCTACAAACTCCATAAATTCTCTCATGAACAAGAAAATTTGCTGCTTACAAGAGCCAATTTTACCTTTAGCAAGAAGTAAACTTCTAGCCTTCAGCAGGAAATTCTAAATCCAGTAGAAAATGGAAATTAATGAGCTTTATCAATCATAATCAGTTCTATGTTCTTCACATTTGACTATCAAGTAATGAAGTCCACATATAAATTGACAAATAGCTTCTCAAGGGTCAATAGTAAGCAGTGTTTCCACCTGACTGCTAGTTAGTTAACACTAGGCAGTAAAGCAGAAGTGTTTTGTACCCATTGAGCAAAGATAGCTTGTCAATGCTTATCCACAGACAAAAATACAAAAGCAGCATGAGATACCCCACTACCCAAAACATTGATCATGAGAGCATGCTCCATATGCGGAAAGGCGAAGACACTAACTATCCATTGTTATAGGATCCCTCCATATGAGAGAGAGACGGAGGAATTTCAATTATAAGTTGAAGGAAAAAACTTATCTAAAAGTTTCAGATGTGAAGGTGTGTTGGAGAACAATGTTTTTTGACAACATCTGAGATTTTGGAAACCTCGATGAGAGATCTGGGGTTTGGATATGTGTGAGAAGAAACCCCAAAAACAGAATCGCATAAAATGCATTGATCACCAAAAATCTCCACAAGAGCATTCTCCATTTGCAAAAAGGTGGAAACGCTTGCTGTCCCTCACTGATATCTCTCTACCAGAAACCAATGATACCAATTTAGCAAAGTTGTGGCAATCAACACAAATCCTTAGGTTCTTGGTAACTCGAAGAATACCATCTTGCGGACCACTCATTATCCCAAAGGCGATTGCCAACTTTTCACTATGACCAAGCAATATCCTCTCCTTCTGTTCATCATCAACATCATGCAGAACACAGCTCAGATTAGGGGCATATCCAGCCTCCTTAATCTTCTCATACAAGTCCCTCACCTTAGCATGCACTTCATCCCTCTGCGGGTGCGTTCGGTCGCTGGAGTGGAAAGTATGAACTATCTTGTTCAGATAGATCCAACTCCTTCCAGGTTCCTTCATTATTGTCTTCTCTTTCATCAATTCTCTTACTCTTATCACATTTTCCCATCTCCCTGCATCAGCATAAATATTAGAAAGAATTACATAATTTCCTGCATTTTCTGGCTCAATACAAAGAAGCCTCTGAGCAGTATATTCTCCAGCAGAAATATTCCCATGAACTCTACAAGCACCCAACAATGAACCCCACATAGCTGTGGTTGGCTCAAGTGGCATGCCTTTGATGAACTCAAGGGCTTTTTCAATTTTTCCGGCTCGTCCAAGAAGGTCAACAACGCAAGCATAATGCCCGATTTCAGGTTGCATAACTTTTTCAGTAACCATAGAATTAAAAATCTTTAAGCCTTCATCAGCCAATCCGCCATGGCTGCATCCTGACAAAACAGCAGTATAAGTGACATGATCTGGCTTCACGTTCCTCATAGACTTAAATAAAGCGATCACCTCTCGACCTAAACCATGATTCCCATATCCAACTAACATCGCATTCCAACTAATTACAGTTCTCTCAGGCATGCTTTCGAAAACTCTTCGAGAATATGAGAGGCTGCCACATCTCCCGTACATGTATATAAGAGTGTTTTGTAGAATGACATAAAATGGAACTTGTTGCCGAATAACAAGACCATGAACCTGCTTACCATAATCTAATGCAGAAAGGCCAGCTAATGAAGTGAGAAGACTGACAAATGTAACATAGTTGCACTCCATGCCTTGTTTATATAGTTTCTGAAAAACTTCTAAGGCTTCTTCATCATGGCCTAATTGGGCATATCCAGAAATGATAGAAGTGCAGGACACTACATCTCTATCAGGTAGCATATCAAAGACTTTTCTAGCATCTTGGATTTCACTAGCCTTTGCGTACATATTTAGAAGAGAACTACCTACGTATACATGAGACTCATAATTGTTCTTGATAGCTAGAGAGTGAACTTCTCTTCCATGCTCAAGTCCTTGAGGGCCCGTACAAGATGCAAGCACTGTAGCCAAAGTGAACTGATTTGGGGGCACGCCTGCCATTTGCAGCAAAAAGAACGTTTTGGGGGGTCATGGATTGTATTAGAAAATTAAACAATCACTGCCAAGCTTGCTACTTGCATTAATCATTTATAGAATAAACTCATGTGGTCTGACATATGCAACAGAGTTGAATATACATACGCCTTAGATGGGGAGATAAAAATATTATGGAAGTACTAGAAAAAAAAAAAAGAACGTGGTGGGAAGTCTATTAGTGAAAATAATGATGACTGGAAAAGTGTACAGTATCAGTACTTAGCCTAGAACCTTCATAAGCCAAGAAGAAACAATGCATTAAAATTTTAAACTTTAAACTGTCTAGGGTACTGTTAACACCAATTTGACTACATGTTGACAAGATCTTAGAGTAGGTTTCGACAAAGCGACCAAACTCCGGGAAAACAAATGGATCTCCTAGGTTGGACAACCTAGAACCAGCCAAGTCTAGCTCAGGCTGACTAGGGCTGTTATCTAGCCGACTTCGAGCCGAGCCATACTCGGCTCGAGATCGGCTCGCTCGAAATTTTTACGGCTCGAAATCGACTCGTTAGTCGAATAGTTTCGATTTAAAAAAATACTGAGCCATAATTTTGGCTCGTTAGTCGGCTCGTTTAAATCGACTCGATTTCGATTCGATCCAAAATCAATTCGATTTTCGATCGATTTTCGATCTTCAATCCATATTAACAGCCTTAAGGCTGACAAACTCTGGCTAGCCAACAAACACATTCCCCAATGAGGCAGCCATTACCGAGAAACAAACTCCTTGATAGCACTATTCCCAACCCATCATATGGCATCCTAACATTAAGCAGTCTTCACAAGTTACAAGACTGTTCTAATCGAACAACCGCCCCCCCTGCCGGTCATTTTTACCAAACTTTGTCATACTAACACTTGCTGGCTACTTTCTTCATTATCCCCAAACTCCATGAATTATTGTTTTCATATTCTCCTCCAGCCCCGAGCCCATATCAGGTAGTAGCAATGACCAATGAGCACATAGTAAGGGAGGCATCAATGAACAATCGGCCTTGCCTACCAATACACAATTGGCTGAAAACAACATAAAGTCATCCCAAAACAATCTTCTCTAGCTTTAAATATCCAGCAAAGCAGATGAAAAAGGAGGGGACCTCGTTTCTGGATTAATCAACTTGCTATTATGGCTTTGTCTCCCTCTCTTCTCATAGTAATTCAATAAACTTCGGCTCTCACCATTCCAAATCAAGGAGGAGATTGACTATGACCCTTCCCTTCCCGATTATAGTTTCTTTCACTGTTTTTCCTCATTGTTTTTCAGACTAGCACTTGTACTCTATTACAAATATAGTTAAGTCTCTCTCTTTCCACTCCCATTGGTTTTTCCTCCACATCTTTTGGTGTTTTCTTGTTAATATCTGTCTATTCTACTTTCATCTTTTACTTCTATTTCTCTTTGTGTGATGATGTTTGTTCTAAGATATGATCTCATCCAGACAAGAACTAAGCTTTCAATTTATCCTTGACAAAATTGTACATCACCATTTTGAAGTTTTCTTTGAGATTGCTTTTCTATCATGGCCGGAGGATCCTCTAAGAGCAATAAAACTAACACTCGATCCTAGGCAGCCCAAAAAGCAACCAGAGCAAAGACTAGCCCAACTGGTGTGCTGGCCAGTAGTCAAATGTTCATAAAGACCGGATGTTCTCTAATCACAACAGAGGACCATCAACTAGGCAGGCAAGAACAAGATGGAACTCATTGAGGACGCTTTGCTTAAGCTGACTAATGCCATCCCATGTTGAGGCAAAGCATTTGATCGTTGAAAGAAACAAGTGAAATACAATTATAGAAATCTAATAGGATTTCAAGCATATGACTCACTTTCCACTAAAAGAAACAAGTGAAATACAATATAGTTAGAAAGATTTAAATTTGAGATGATAATTAACTTAAAAAGAAAGGTAATTGCCATATTTTACTGTCACCCTACCTTATGACTCACTTTCCACTAAAAGAAACATCTAAATAAAAATTTCAAACTTTCATAGTATTACAACTAAGAGTTCATTATGGAAAGGTTCCTATAATTAACCCCTGATTACATTTTGATCTATAGTTTTTAAAAATTTTCTGAATGGTCTCTATTTTAAAAGCTTCATAACAATAAAGGTCTCTGTAAATTACAATTATAACGTAGAAGGTCCAAATCGATGGTTTCTATCAGAAACTAAGAAATATTTAATTTTTTAAAATTTTCAAAAATTTCAATTTTACCCCATTTGTTTGCCCTCAGTTTCCGAGCTTCGGTCCTCTCTCTCTCTCTCTCTCTCTCTCTCTCACTCACATAGAAAAGCAGGTGTGCTGCGCCAACATCCCTCCTTCCGTCCTTCGTGGCAGCAAGGCGGCAACAGCGATGATGAGTGAAGGAGTGATAAGAACGGTGTAAAGATATATTTTTGAAAATGTGAAAAAGTGTTAAAGGTAAAATTGAAAATCTGTTAATGATAATTGCAGAAGGACCTTGTTTATAATATTTGGTAAACTGTAGGAACCTATCAGAACGTTTTTAAAAATAATGGACCAAAGAGTAATTAGGGGTTTATAATAAAAATATTTCAATAATTAACCCTACAACTAATGTTCCCAAGGATCATGATTAGGACTCGTATCTAGTATTAGGACCTATAACTATTTGAAACATTATTACAATGGGATTACCATCAAACCATGGATAAAGGAAAAGGCATAGCAAAGCGACTCAAGTAATCTTCAATATAAAAAACATCATATATGAACTCGATCATGATTTCATATTTAAGATTAACATGAGAAGCATGTATAATTACACACAACGAGCTTATTAAAAGAAAGAAGAGATCTAAGCTCACTCCATCAAGCAACAAACAAGAAAGGATAACAATAACATGAAAAGAGAATAAGGAAAATTAAGAAGGCCCACTTGGGAGCTAACCAAGTAAAACAATATAGAAATTGCTCACTCTGTCACAAATGTTGTTAGGGGCAAAATATCAGAGGGCCCAAGCATACACAAGTGAATGGATACTTATTATCCCAAAAGCCTAAGCTACAAGGTAAGACCCACTGCTTATATATCAATACAACTTTTTATTGAATCACAATTGTGGAGATAATTATTCATGTGCACTCCCATCAATCTCTCCTTCACATGAGAATTCATCCATTAACATCTTTTGACCTTTGAAATTGATTTAAAGGCGGAGATTGTTGAATATTAATTTGATAATATGTGAGTTAATGGGATTGGCCCAAGCCCATTGAAGAGCTTTTCTAATTTATAAGCCTAATCTCTACTTATGTGAAAGTTTAAGGTCCAACAATTAGAAATATTTATAATTTATTGGCTTAAGCCACTGGAAGGTGCTTCTTTTATGGAATTTTTGTTATGAGAGGTGCTTGCAGTCACCACCTACTACGAAGGGTCACTGTTTTAAGTTTAAGCTACCAAAAGTATTCTTGACCATGGCAAGATAGTGAATTTAGAGAAGAACAAGATCTATTTCTATATCCCTCCAGAGATCAAGAACCAAGTACTAGGTGTAAAATTCTCTTCTATCTACTTTTCTACATAGTATGATAGTAATGCCTTTCTCTGGCTCTCCTTGTGAACATAGAAGATTCTCTCAGAATTGCAAGTATCTAGTATTCTTGTGGTTGCATTATTTTTTATTATCATTATCTCATATTTATTTGGACATGATTTATTTGGTTGCATTGTTCTTTTATTTAGCTAATTACACGTTTGTCAATCCAAGGTTTTTCGCTGTACATAAATTTTCAACACAATATAAAATTTTAATTCAGGAACAGCTTGACAAGTTTGCAAATAGTCAACACGGAATTGGAAGATTTAGGGCTTGTTTGGTTGGAGGATAGATTTGTGTAAGGAAAGAGAAAATATTTTATTTTATAGAGTTGATGGGAAAGAAATTTATTTTAATATTGGAAGGTGTGTTGGATGTGAAATAAAATTAATTTTAAGGTTGGAATTTGTGTTGGATGTGAAATAAAGTTGATTTTTAAGGTTGAAATTTGTGTTGGATGTGAAATAAAGTTGATTTTTAAGGTTGAAATTTGTGTTGGATGTGAAATAAAATTATTAAAATTTATAATAAAATTAAAATATTTTTTTTTTTATTAGTTGGCCCATTTTTAGGGCTTTGCCAAACAAGCCCTTACTGTACTACAGAATAAAATATCAAGATTTCCATGCTAAAATTATTTAGGTAACCATAAAGGGATGCCTTTATTTCCTAATTTGTGAATAAACTATGTAATCAACCAAACAGCAAACTAGAAATAGATAGGACTCCACTAATAACTTCTCTGCTCAAAACATCATGCAACTTGTGCAATGATTTTACATGGATTTTCTACAAATCAAAGCTTTTTTGTATCCATAGTACGAAATCTGAAGGATTGCACTGGAAGCAAGTGACCATGGATTCAAAAAGACCACTGAGTTATCTATTCCCGACAACTTCTCGCATAGCTTTTTTTTTTCCTAAATTTCCTCTTGGCCCAGAATTCAATGCTAAGGCCTGAAATTCAATGAAGTCAGCTGATGCTAGGTTAGCTAAAAACAAGGAAAACATTATATGCAAATTGATGAGAGCGTAGAGCCCAAATCTTCTACAACACGAAGTTGGACACAACATGGAGTCGTGAGGTAAACGACTGGATGAAGGTGGGAATGTAGGCAAAAATTGAGCTGTCTAATTCAAGGAATGGAGAGCCGAGACTGGGGACTAGGTTGTCCATTATTGGGAATGAACAGACTGCGTATGAATCAGATGATAGAGAAACTAGACCAAATTGTCTGATTAGCTGAATAGATAGTTTGATGCAAAGAACTATCCAGGCCGATTTTCTGAGTGCAAATTTGTTATGAGTTTTTATTATAAATACCATATGTATGTCCAACCCTAATTGAGTTTTGAGCATTTATAATTATTATAAGGTTTGAAAAGGTGAGATCGTGGGACCTACTTCTGTTTGGTTGGAGGTTATATTGGCCATAGTCACTTTTCAAAAAAATAAATTTTATTTTTTTATCATCAATATATAAATTTTAATATTAAAAAAATTCACTTTGTATCACTTTCTACATATTTTTCAATACATCAATTAACTTTATTTCATATTTTACACAAAATAAAAAAACTCCATGGCCAAAATAACCTCCAACCAAACAGAGGCGTGTATTTTCTCTGAAGAACTTTGAAAGAAAGTGAATTTTCATGTCATTGTGGTTTTTCTCCTAATTGGAATTTTCTATGTAAAATTGGTGTATTCACTCTTATTTATTCTCTTTTTTCATTGCATCAGGTATTTTTTTCATCTTTCTTCTTTTGAATGGAGTTTTTTGTTGTGTTTGTGTGGAAATCCTTACCAAACAATAAAAGTGCACTTGTGAGAAGGTTGAAGTATCCTCAATTAAAAGTAAGCTTAGGAGAATTGGCTTAAATAGTTTGGATGTATATACATATTAGGGAGAATTGGTTATTGGATCTTTCCAATGTAAAAAAAAAAAGACCAAAAAAAATATGATAATAAATTATAAGGAATGACTTTGTATACATAGAGCCAAATGAGGAGCTGTTATTTGATAGAGTGCAATGAAAATAAATGATTCACACAGCGAACCTTGCCTAATGGGACAAAGATTTGGCTCGGTTTGCTGTTCTTGTTGTTGTTGTTGTAGGAATTCTCTCAGAATTTGTGTTGCAAGCCATATCTTATCCCCAACACAGATAGGATTGTTTTTTCTGCAAATTTCACTTCTCGGGAATGAAATTCAATATTGTGCTACCCAGTGCAAAGTCATATCCTTGATGAACTTCTAATGTACAGTAAGATAAACTATACCAGTTCTCAACATCCAACGGAAGAGACCCAAAGCCTCAGATTGGTATCCTCTCTGAGAATAAGCCGAAATCATTGCCGTCCATGAGACCACATTCCTCTGCGGCATTCCATCGAACACCTCTCGGGCATCTGCCAACACCCCGCACTTGTCATACATAATCAGCAGCCTTGTGTCGAGGTAGACCGGCGGACGATAGCTCGTCTTGATCATGTGGGCATGGACCCGTCGGCCCTCCGTCAGGGCTCTCCGGTTGACGCACTCGGTGACGAGAGCGTCGTACCCCCGAAACATCACCTCTGTTGCAAGAACTGCCATTTCCCAAAGGGCTTCGCTCAGGCGCCCATCGAGGCACAAAAGCTTCAGATTTGCGTCCGGCGGGAGGTCGCTTGGGGTTGAAGGCTGGAAGCCGACGGCGAAGGTGGAGAGGGACTCACAGCTGGAGCGAGCACGACGGAGGCGCAGCCCTCCAAGCATTTTGAAAGCTCTCTCAAATTTCAGCTCGACAGCAATTTGTCAACTTGCTTTGGCTAAATTACAAATAGGGTCGAAGGTTTCAAATTATTATATTTAGGTCCTGAATTCTTAGAAAGAATCTACTTGGTAATTTTCCATCTTGCCCCTTATTAGTAGAGTGAGTGGGGTTTATTGATAATGATAAGGGTATTTTGGACATTTGAGAACATGGTCTCTCCAATTTTATGAAAAGATAATATTAGAAAAACAACCCACAAGTAATGATTTAGATCTAATTGTAAATCACAAATTGAGTGATGAATATGTAATTTATAAAGTTCTTGGACTCAGATGTATCAATTTGAAATATTATGATCTATTTGCAAATGACCCGGGCATCATTTAAGTAAGTTATAAACCGACATATTACATCACACATAAAATTTAATATTAAAAATTAACTGTATTTCACATCATACACATATTACTAAAATAATAACTAACTTATATCATATCCCTCACATATTCTAATATAATGACTAATTTTATATCGCATTTCTCGTATATCTCAACACAATAACTAATTTTATTTCACATTATTCATAATTTTCAATAAAAAATATCTGTCATCGCTGGATGACAAGTTTTATAGTTGAATTATCTTCTTATTGGAATGAAGGTGTTTGCTCTTGTTAGTAGTATCACTCGGTTATGTCAATAGTTTAAGAGATCTAATGAGAGAATTGAGGGGTTACTTTATTAGATTATTTTTTTTTAGAGAGTATTTCTTTTTTTTTCTTTCTTTAATTTGTTAAATGTTAATAGAGTAAGATGTAAAGCTCGATAAATCTCATAATATCTCCACTTCCACCGCTATAGCTTGGGCAACTATCATCGAAATAAAATATTTTATCACCACGATATATGATTACAAATACAAAATTTGCCTTATAATTAAATAAATATATATTAATAGTAAAGTAAAAAAAAATATTTAGAAACAATTACAGCATAATAAATTTAAAAACTTTAAAAATTTGTTCAAACAATTTTTAAGTTACAAAATGAAAAAAAAAATTAAATTTTCAACAATTTACTAGAATACTTGATGAAAAATATAATAACAAAAAGCTCAAATATTATAAAAAAAATTATATGTAAAAGAGAAAAAATGTGAAAGAGAATAAAATATTGTAGTAGGAAGAACTGGACGTAGAAAAGGAAATGTGAAATTTAAATTTTTGATTGAAAGTCATTTTGATCTATCACCATAGCTAAAATAATTTTTTATTTTTTTTTTATTTTTTTTATTTTTAATATATAAAATTTAATATAAAAAGTTTACTTTTAATTTATATCACGTTTTATATAATTTTAATACATTATTTTTAAATTTTTATTATTATTTTTTAAAAAGATAATTTGAGATCATGGACTTCAACCAAACAAGACGTAAAATTATTTAAAACCCTTACTCTTCTCCTCCCTTTCCCACGTGTGTCCAACAAGATAAATTTTTGAGGCATTTACATACATATTCCTTAAATCATTTTGAATTATATATTAAACTCCTCATTTTTTAATTTTACAACTTAACCCCCTAAATTATCCAAAAATAAAAACTAGTAGAATACATGTATTTGCAAATATATTTATAATACTTGTATATATATATTATTGGTAATAAACATCCAAATAATTATAAATTAGCAAAAAACATACTTTGAAAATCTTGAGAAAGACCTAAAAATGTTATTTTTGGATGATTTAGGGGGTTAAGTTGTAAAATTAAAAAATAAGAGATTTAATATATAATTTAAGATGATTTAAGGAGTATGTATGTAATTCTCTCTAAATTTTTTTGAGGTAATTACATTCAAATTTTTGAGTAACACTTAAATATCACATAGGTCTACGTTTTTTTAATTATAATATCCGGATTTCTAATTTTTAACAAATTATCAAATATGTCTTTTTCTTATTTTTTATTATTAAAATTTTTTTAAATTATCATTTTACCCTCCACTTTCTCTCTCTCCTACAGATCCGCGCAAGCACGGCGTGCGTGACACACCGATAGCCGCGCGACCTCGCATGGGATCAGGAGGAGTGTGAGAGAGAGCAGGGTAAAATAATAATTTAAAAAAAATTAATAATAAAAATTAATAATAAAAATTAAAAAAATAACTCATTTAATAATTTATTAAAATTTAAAAATATTAATATTATAATAAGCATACCTGACTGTAATTATTTTTTTTTAATCTAATTGAGCGTGCGACTCAAAAAAAACATAACTGAGCAACAGCACCATTAATTTGGTGCCTATTCTACAATTTATATTAAATTAAGACCTAAATAACTAATTAATTAAAATTAAATTCTTTAATCTTATACACCAAAGTATATTTACACAAGACCCCATTTGACAAAAGACTAAAATTAAAATCAAAATAATACTGATTTAAAAAACAATAATAATAATAATAATAAATAAATAAATTTTTTTAATAATTCTACATAAATTTTAATATAAAAAAATATTATTTTATTTTACATGCTCAATAATTTTTAATAGAACTATCAATTTTATTTGACATCTTAACCCAAAATACTAAATTCTAATATTTTAATTTAAAATGTGAAATAAAATTAATATTTTTATTAAAATTTATTTATTTATTTATTTTTTAAATTAGTACCATTTTGATCCTGATTTTAGTCTTCGTATCAAACATGGCTTAAATACTTTCCTACTTATAAAAATGAATTATACAATTGCTAGTATTATATCAACGCAAATAATTTATTTATAGATTTAGGAATTTAATTTAAATATACATTAACATAACATAAGTTTAAATACCTTTACAAATCAATCTTTAAAAGTTCTAAAAAAAAAATATGATATTTAATATATATATAATTGAAAAATATCTACATAAATTTTCCAAAATCTACAATAAGTACAAGGGAGTTGCTCAATGTATGGACATATCGAATCAGTATCTAATAGTAACACATTATATCAAATTGATTGTAAACCTATTCGTCTTCGAATAGCTCATCTGATAACGAATTTTTTCGAATTTAAAAGGAAGAATTTTGAAAAACGAGTTAAGAAAGCAAGCTAAAAAGCATTATATCTTGCATACGATCTAATAATCAAATTATAATACTCTTTATCATGTCAATACGATGAAAATAAATGAAGAAGCAGCAGCCAAAGTCGGATAGTGAAAGAAACGATGCAAAACGCGCAACAACTATACTAGTTACCTCGAGTTAAATGAATATTTTCGTGATTGTGGCTCGAAAAACACGGAAGTTATGACCGTGTTATTTGCACCTCGACCATCCTCCAGTTGCAGTTCTCTCAAATATGCGTGGTTTCCTGCCCGCAAAAGTTTGTCTCCAATCTGGATACTTCATCAAATAACTCCAAATTCTGCATATTGATAATCATAACTGCACTTTAAGCCGAATTTTCGGGGAACAATTCAGGAGCCTTTTAGTTGTTTGAGTAGAGTTTAGATCGAAATTTCTTTTCAATTAAGTCGTTGCCATGCTAAAATCAAAGTTAACTCGCTAACCAATTTTTACATTTCATTTTTTTTTTTAAAGAAAGTGTTCTCAATTTCTTGGATGTTAGACATGTACTTTGGGAGGATATAGAGAAGATCGATGTCGAACAAGAGAGGAAGATTTCAAAATGAAAGAAAGTTAATATAGTTAGCTCCATATATATTAATGATTCTTTACAGAATTATTGAGATAGTTTATTTGTGATTTTTTTTCAAAGAATATATGTGATGGAAAATGAGTTATATTAAAAATTATGTCAGATGTGAAATAAAGAATAAAAAAAGATTTGATAAAGGCAAGGCAATGATAATCTTACAATAGTCAAAGGTAATAAAATGAATGAAAATTTACACAGGAGGCTTCAAAAAACATAGATAATTGCTATTTAACACTCCAAAGCTGGTGTAGATCTTATTCAACACCCTAATACTTAAATCCAAAGCCAAATGACCTAAAAGAAAAACATGACCTTGTACATAAACAACCTGTAAATCTTTTTACACGATTTCTTATTCAGTAATATATATCTCCACCGAATTACTAGGATGAAGAAATCGGTAAAAAGAAGACAAAAATAAGAACAAGAACAATGAGAGAAGTAAATGAATATGAAAAGAGAACTACTGATGAATATTGATGATAATGGTAGATGGAGAAGAAAAAGAGAATAAAGGGTGGCCAAATTGATGAAGAAGATTAAGAACAGGAAAAAGGACAAATCTTCTTAAATTGATTGTGCTAACATAATGATCGATATGAAATTTTAATCACAGGGACCTACGTTAAACAATTAGAAATCATGGAGTCGTATGTACCTCATGGAATTACACAAAATTTATTAAAAACCATCTTCATCTAAAGCAAATATAGAAACTTTTTGAGAAACTAATCACCATAAATCTTGCATCAATCATTTGATATTAGCTATTGGGAGATAAAGGGTGGCCAAATATACAAGTCAATGGGCACCTATTAATCCAAAAGCCCAGTCTTATAGTTAAGCACCATTTATATATAACCAAGAATGTAATAGTCCTTGATCTAAATGTAGAAATATTGTCCGCTTTGACTTTCTGCATAATTTAAATACTTTTCAGGAATGTCACCCTTCACAGTACTACTTCAGCCCAAGCATGCTTAATTACAAAGTTTCTAATCATTAACCTCACGATTTTACCCACAAAAGTACTTCTCCCATTTGAGGTCACGCTACCTACTTATACAACTAAAAAACTCTCCTCTCTTTCCGGTGTAAGGCTACTCATGTTTCCCTCTCACTATTATTTATCGACCTAGAAGCCTGCCAATAGCCTACCTCCTATCTTTGGGGGCCATGGTACGAGAGAACAACTTTTTTGACAACACAGCCATATTAGAAGCCATCAAAGACCTATGGAACCCTAACAATATCTCATCTCAACTGAACCATCAACTTTAATACCAGATTATAGGGTAGATCAGATACATAAGTTAGTAGCCACCTATTAGTAAAGGTTACCCACTTGTACACCACCACAATATGTGATGAAGTTACTAATATGGGATTAATTTTCTACCATTCTCATCTACACAAACCAGCTTTACAAATCACCTTTCATCGATCATTTCTTTTAATGCTGGTTTTAAGTATTTAAATCAAGCTTATGTGAATCTTCTAATACAAGTTTTAACGACAATTATTTTAATCCTACTCTTTTTTTTCTTCACCTTCTTTGCACAGAGGCCCTAAAAAGAAAATGGGCATCTGAATGTGATTCATGAATTTAAACAAAAAAAAAGATATTATTGTTTGTCTTATTTGCAAGAACTTGAAGTTCAAGTAATGCTGAGTAATGATAACATGTCGCTCACCTTCTTTCATTCTCAACAAAATCTGGGGCCTCTGCTGCAGGTGACGTAGAACACCTAATCAATATCTCGGAATCTGAAAGCTGCTGCAGTGAATAAGCTATCTCTTCCCAATCTGGCATCCTATACCAACCGAAATACAACAAAATTCAACCAAAGGAAAACATGCACAGCTCTTCTTCAAAAGAACTTAGAACAAACTCAGATAATTGAAGTTTAGAATGAATTGTTAAAATTAGTACCACTTTTATCTGCATGGTATCATTACAGTTACGAATCAGTAGAATCAGCAGAATAGCTAGTTTTAGATTGAAAATAAGCCCACAAAAAAACTGTTTAAAGGACATGAGCTTAGCTCCATAACCTGACAGGGTTGCGTTGGGTGTGAGCATTAGTTAAGCCAATCTACTTACAACTTTGATGCTTAGTTACGTCAAAAAAATTTATTTTAAAAAAACCTCAAAATAGACTGAAATGAACATTCAATAAACCTCAAATTTGTGCCATAGGCTTCTGGCTGTGCGCTCTCTTTAGTCTTCAATATGGGACTATGAATCACATTCCCAGAAAATTTTATACATAAGCCCAAGAGATCACTTACCAAGAGCAATGACCAATCACAAATCTGTCATGAATGGTGTCATATGTCTCCAGTAGTTTCCCTTTCCAATAAGGATCCTCAGAAGAGACAGTCACCCGAATCCGCCGGACAATTTCATCAGGACACCTTGATGTTTTATTGAAGCGAGCAGGTACTATTGATCCACATGAAGTATCAACCTATAAGTTATTAGTAAATGTTTTGAAATGTCTAACAAGTAAATGTGCATAAGAAAAATAAAATATATGAAGAGGAAAGTTCTGGTTCAAAACCACCTTCAGAAAATAACAAAAAGCATGCAGCAATAAATATTTAGATTTCCACTAAGTGGAATCCTCGACCATAATAAGCTTGGTTAACTACAGATTGCTATAACCTACATAATTCTTCATCGGAAGAATTCTGCAAGTAATGATAACAATAGCAAAATTAATACATTTATTGTCTTGAACTCTACATATTTGTTTATTTTTTCTTAAAATTGATGCTTCATTCATTTTAACAAGGTATCCACGTTTCATTATCTTTCACCGAGATGTTGCCTGCGGAATCTAAAAAGAAGCATAGAGACATTTTCCTTTCCCAATTTGTTCTAGAAGGTGTAAACAAGATATTTCTTGAAAATTTCTATAGCCAAAATAACATAGGAATCTTTAAAAAATAGAAACAGAAGCATCAACAACAAACTCATCAATAACGTTTAAAATATCCAAAGGTGTCGAATACATTTTAGGAAACTATGATTATATCAAGTCTAACAGGTAATTAAATTATAAAGAGATTCCTAATGAAGTAAAGAGAGGCATCCATGCGCAGATGTCATAAAAATAGAAAGGAAAGGGGAAAATGGGTGTCCTCATATGTCTCTACTTATTTCTGCATGTGCAAATTACCAGGCAGGTAATTCAGGGTTTCTGTTTGGTCCTAATAAAGGGAATCCTCTTCAATCAGGTTACATCTATTCTGCTTCTTGTTATTTATTGAAAGGAATTATGGTGATTGATTTGGTTCCTCAAATTTGTACCCAACTCTTTGATAGTTGATTATGTTCCCCTCACACTTGGATGTAAGCTGAGTTTTGCCAAAAACATGTAAATCCGGTGTCTTCATCTTACAGAATTATTTGAATTTCATTGCTTGCAATGTAATTTTGTCTGTATATTCCTATTTTTCCATCTGAATGCTCTCTTTCTAAAAGAGACTTGACACTACAATAACATACAGAAATAAAGATTTAAGCTAAAAGCACTAGAGTTTACTTGATGACAACAAAGATGTTAATTAATTAGCTCATTAGTGAATAGACAGTAATACTACCTTGTATAGAATATGAATGAAAAAGCCATAAATGCCGTAGCGACTTCTGATGTTCTCAAATCATAACACTACCTGCCTTACGCACACAAATACACACACAGTCGTAGAGAGAGAGAGAGAGAGAGAAACTATGGACCTAATTATATTAGCACGCTAAAGACAGCATATTAAGACATTTAGCCAAGTACGCACATAAGGAAACTTAGATAGTGCCACATTTAGCATAGCGCATGCAACACATTTAATGCACAAAATTCTCAAGGTAATAGGATCTAAAAGTTGATGGTAACATATCCTTGATAAGTGTACACGAAGCATAATGTAAGAAAGTCTTCAAGAAAAATTTCAAGTTTAAGATTAGTTCTGGTTCAATGTAAGTCTAATCTTAAGAATATGAACATATATCATGTAAGAAAGTCTTCAAGGTAACATGGAAGTGTTACCAGAAAACCAGAAACGATAGGCACTGCATTTCCATGGAAGTCACTTGTTGTGTTATGTGACAACACACAAAATGTTTGGACTTGAAACCTTTCTAGCCTTTTATGTAAAGCTTCAACAATTTTGGAGCATAATGGAAATGAATATCCTCTGAGGATCACATCTGTTCTAGATTGATTGCTGTTATTGGCACTCTGTAATCAGATTGATAAGTTACATAATTTAAGTTTTTCCATTACATAAGAAAAACAACGAAATTAAAATCCATACTTCGCAAGGAACATCCAAAAAGCTACCAATTAGATGGACCTGCAATTGGAGAAAAGCCTTCTAATCAAAGTTGTAATATATTTTATCAATCTAGAGAAGCTATGAAGAAGGAAACATACATCCAAAGTTGTATCCAAATCATCATCAACAACCAATGACAACATCTGGCTTACTCCCATGTCAACAACATTGATGAAATCCATATGGCCTACGGATGTCCTGCAATCACATTGAAATGGTCAAGGTCATTTGATAATGCATACATCAAAATTAACTTTGATGCTTCGTAAAGATGAAAGTCCTAACATTTTAGTTTTGGGGTTCCTGATAACCAGCCCCACGCATGTGGTTGCTTCATCTGTTCCAACAACCTATGAGAGTAAGTCATGCAAATCATTCACATAACAAGTTTAATACAATAACAACAAAAAAAGAGAAAGAATCCACATTCACAGACTCGTTTCACATCTAACGCTCAGTTGAACACAACTGCCAACAGACCAATGATCAGAATCTCAACTACTTCCATTTAAATTTTACATTGGGTGATGTCAAGCCACATAGTTGTAGTAAGTAGATCACACATTAGTGACGTCACAGAGTCAAAGAGAGAGTCCAGCAATCGAAGCAGAGCAACAATCATCCGAATTTTATCAAAACATTTCTTAAAGACGGGATATGTAAGAACAAGATAACACTATATACCTCAACCCGCGCGGAATCGACTGTCGCGTACTCCTTCTGAAACACGTAAACGAGCTTAACCGGCGGCGAGCCCTCGGCGAACGAGACGTGGTTCTCCGGCGTGGCCTTGAGGCGATCTGAGGCCGCAATCATCTTCGGATGCTCAAGCAATGAGGCCAAGATATCGATCCCCTGGTCCATTTAGAAAGGCAAACCATCGAATCGAAGTCAGTAGAGGGTCATCCATCCGCATCGGCGGCAACAGGAAAGGTGAAAAGATAGGAAAACCTTATCTGAGCGCTCGGCGCTCGAAAGTGGAAGACCGTCAACGAAAATCATGGGTATCGCTCCGGCGACAGCTACCCGCTTCTCCGGCGGCAGCGGTGAAGAAAAAAAGGAGAAAATTATGCGAGTATATCTTAATTTATTTATTTATTTATTTTTTTGAAACTTTTACGCACAATGGCAATTATAAATTGAAACGTAATATATCAATATTTGCATAACATATGTAAATCTTCCCTCATTTTGCCTGAAATTTTACCAATTTAATTCTTATAAGTTAAATATTTATATATATCACCTTATATTTTAAAGGTGCAATTGAAAAAGCTTTTCAACAGCAAAATACTTTTTCTTTAATGTATAAAATCAAAATTTTCATAATCAATATAAAGAGACAAGAACCTAAGTCTGAATCTTGATGTAAGCCAACTAAAATAGATAAATTATTAGTCAAATCCTCTTGTATTTGAACATATATAACAATCACTTTATACATGTCTTAAATAACTTGAATATAAGCAATATAAATTTTTTTCTCTTTTCTAAAACTCTCTAGAGCACTTCCCTTAAGACTTTATTATAAGTTTTTTTTAAATTAATAAAAATCAAATGTAGATCTTTTTTTCTTTTCCTAAATACCTTCATTAAATTTCTCAATAAATAAATAGCTTTCATAATAGATTTGCCAAGCATAAAATTAAATTAATTTTGTGATACTCTAATAGCACAATATAATTTATGCACAATCACCCTCTTTTATAATTTTAACATATGACCTTTTAATATAATTTTTCTATAGTCAGTACAATATTGTACATCTCTTTTGTTCTTATAAATAGGTATCAATATACTCTTTCTCTAATTATTTGTCATCTTTTTAATCTTCAAAAACTAATAATTTCTGAAATTAAATTAAATAAAGTTAATATAATTAATATTATATTTAAACTAATTATTTAATATTTATTAATAATATAAATATAATTATTATTTATAAATAAAATATACATGTAATAATAATATTTAAAATTAAAATAATATTATAAAAATATAATTATAATTATTTTAATTATAAATATAATAATATATACATAATTAAATATATTATTAATTAAATGTAGAAATAATTAAAATTATCTTATACATATAATAAACTTGATAAAAAAATATAATTTGATTATACAGTATAGTAATTTTTATAAAATAAAATTAATTTTTATAGTAGCTTTTTATGTATTATAAAATATAGTATTTTTTAAAATGCTAAAGTGATACCAAACAGAATTTAGATATATAATTATAAATTACACTCTCTTTATTAAACTGAGAAGATTTAGCATTTTATTTTATTTAAATAAAATTTTTTTAATTATTTATTAATATGAATAAATACAGTTTTTAATTATGCATTCAGTATAAAGTAATATACATAAATATTAGATTTTGATGGTTAAATAAGTAATAAGTTATTTTTAGAAAAGATGTACATAATTCTCCCTGAACTAAATCTCCGATAATGAAATTAAAGTTTTTTTTTTATTTAAAGTTGATATATGAATATAGGTTTTAAATAGATAAAATAATGATTAATATTTTGTTGAACGTTATATAGATGTTAGCATTACATAGTTAGCTTATCTTATTTTTAAATTATTATTTATTTAATTAAATTTTAAAATTATTGTGTTAAAAATGATAATTAAAATGAATAAACTCTTATTTTTTTCCAATATTTAAATATTACCAAATGGCCAAAGTCATAGCCAAAAAAAAATCTTAGATTATATTAAAAAATATTTTTATTATATTTTGCATAAATTCTAACATTATAATATTACTTTATTTCACATCTTATATAATTTTAATACATTAATTAGTTTTATTTATTATATAATATAAATTTTAATGTAATTAATTTTATTTTTATTATATATTTTTAAAAAAACTTTAAAAAAAGTTGTCATATCAAGTAAAAAATTTCATGCTAAGCTATATATTGGTGGACAATTATGATATTATCTAATAAAACAATTCTCATGCTAATATGATATGACATGATAAATATATAATATCACATATTATATCAACTCAATTAATATTAAATATTTTATTCTCAATATTTACATGCAAATAAATATTCGGTGTATTTATTTACCCAATTAAAATTAATTTTATCCACTTCTATCCAACATATCACATGATTTATAAATTTTAAAATTAAAATTTAATTATATTTCACATCATATTTTAAATTTTACGTATAACAAAATAATAAATAACTTATATTCTACTTCTGATATATCTTAACTAAATAATTAATTTTATTTCACATTTAATTTTAAATAAAAAAAAATTTATTTAAATTTTATTAAATTTTATTTTTTAAATAAATATATCAATTTAATTATGTAATAATTAAGATATTTTATAGTATATACAGACTTACAGTTGGGTTAATTTCTGCCAAAAAAAATCAAAAAATTAATGTAACTTGTTTTTTATGAAGAAAATTAATTTAACTTTAAGCACCAATATTTCAACCGAGAAAAAGTTGGTAAAGAAATCAGACTAAAAATTATTTTAATACTATAATATAAAATAAAATTATTTTATGGGCAAATTTCACCCAGGTCCCTGAGTTTAGGAGTTAATATCACACAGGTCCACGTTTTTAAAATCCTATCATTCAGGTCCCTAGGTTTTCAAAAATATCATCTGGGTCCTTTTTTTATTTTTTTATTATTAAAAAATATACAAAATTACCATTATACCCTTCCCCTCCCTCTCTCTCCTTCAGATTTTTTAATAATAAAAAAATAAAAAAGGACCCAGATGATATTTTTTGAAAACCTAGGGACCCGAATGATAATTTTAAAAACGTGGACCTGTGTGATAATAACCCTTAAAGTCAGGGACCTGGGTGAAATTAACCCTTATTTTATTATTAAATTTTATATTAAATGTAAAAAAAATTATTTTATTTTATTGACGTATATATAAAATATAAAATAAAATTAATTTTTAATATTAAAATTTACGAATAATTACGTACATAACACTTCATATTACCATAATTACATGTATCACACTCATTTTCAAAAAATTACACTACAGTTTTAAAAAAAGTCTGTAGAGTATAATTTTTAGGTGTGGTGTGTAATTTAAAAAAAAATTGATATATAAATATGGTGATATGAAGTGTTATGTATGTAAATATTCATAAATTTATATATAATGTGAAATGAATATAAAATATTAATGAAAATATTAAAAAAAAATTGAGAGTTTTTTTAGGTCCAAGCTAAACTAGGCATAAAATCAAACTTTATATATTTTTCAAAACAAATCAAGTTTAACTAATTTCAAAAGTTTTTTTTTGGCGGATTTTTTTATAAAAAACTTTCATTAAAATAATTTAAGTCGTAGAACAAAGAATCATATTTTCATTTAAACATGCTAGAAAATGAATTTGCATAGAATTTTTTTTTTTTTTTTTAAAAGGCTGAGTATTGGGTACTACAAATTTCAACAGTGATGCTCAAATTTTCTAACGGCTGTAACTGTCACTGTGGAAAATTTGTTACATTCAAGTGTCACACTACTTCAACGGCTCACGGCGCCCGGGCCCGCTAGGCACGCCACTCACGAAACACACCGATAAACTTAGTTTTGCAAAGTTTTCTTGTTACTTAGTTCAATTTTTATATTGTATGAATTTTTTAGAATTCGTGTATAATTACAAAGCAAATGTTACTGGGCCACAATAATTAGGGGTGGTAAAATGGGTCGGCGGGTCGGGTTCGGGTCGAATCCGTCCCAACCCGAATAGCCTCAACTCGAACGTAACTCATTTATTAAATGAGTCAAAATTCATGACTCAATTAATAAATGGGTCAGGTTGGCGGGTCGATCTGACTCATTTATAAAACATTTTTTGATAAATGTCTAACCTGAATCCTACCTGACCCGATTATGCCCAACCTGAATCAAACCCGTTTAATAAATGAGTCAAAATTCTTAACTTATACTCGAAATTTGTGAATCAGATTCAGATCAAATTCACGGATCGAATCATATATTGACACACATGGCAAAAGAAGGCTCATGTAAAAGACAAAAAATTTATGGAGCATTAATTTTATATTTCACATTATTTATTTTTAATTTATATTAGTATTTTTTAATTTTATTTTAGTCAATTATTTTTTATATGAATTCAGACAAAAAATTCATGTAAACAGAATAAAAAATTTTAATTAAAAATAAAAATTTTACAGAATAACAAAAAAAAAAAGTGCAAAATGATATTTTCTTGCTGTTTCGCACGTTACTTTATTCGTAAGACCTACACGAGCATTAAGTATGAAAACGTTGAGACGATGTAACCTAATAAAATTTTCGATCATTTTTTAATATTCTTGTCATAATAAAATGTTTCTTATCTATTTCTCCAAATTATAGCCGGAAGTTTGAAACTTGAATTAAAATCGATCACATTTTACTTTGATTCGAAACTGATTCAATTTTCATATGATTCGAAATAAATTTGTTTAAAATAGAATCACTGAAATAAAATACAACTCCTGGTAGATTTCTAGGTTAATAAATAGTAATAAGAGGGGCACAGAAATAAATTATCTCATATGAAAAGAGAAGAAGATCCTAAGCTGTATAAGTAGATAATATTTTAGGAAAAAATCGTGAGGTTAATGATAGGAAACTCCGTAGTTAAGCATACATAGGCTGAAATAGTACTGAAACATAACATAATGCTAAAATAACAACGAACCAAACGCTCTCTTAATTTAATTTATCGTGACTTGAAGTTAATTAGCTCACTTGTATTTTGACACAACTCCAACTTGACATTATATTAGTAAATCCATAACTTCCAATTTTATAAGTATTTTTTTTTAATAAAATTTAATTATTCACATGTATTATGGCATTCAAGTATATTGATTTGGAGTAAAATAATACTGATTTAAACTCAAAATAAATAAATTTAGATTTAAGTCTAAAATTTTTAGATTTATTTATAAAAAAAAAGAAAATTAAAGACTAAAGTATTGTCAGTTACTAATTGAGTTGGATTGATGTTTTGTGAGGTAAAGTAATGCTGATGAACTTGTATAACTAAAACAAATAAAAGCGGCAAGTTACCTGTAATGAGTTAATTCGACGAGGGTGGAAAGTGTTTGCTGGGTGGAGTATTCCTGAAAGAAGGGAATCACCAATGCAAGAAGCCGTTTCTGAAAGGATTTTAGGATAATAAAATGATAGGGACTTTTGACTGGATTTTAGATAAACGGGATATCAAAATGATAGTACCACAAAATTATACAGAAAAATATTATGACAAAAAATAGAGAATTATGATGAAATACAACGATAATTAATGATTTTTATATTCCACATGTTATACTGTTTTGTTATAATATTTCTGTTGTGCATATAAAAGATATTTTAATATGAGGTATCCCACGCATTTATATATATATAAATAATTATTAAAAATCTCTTTGACTTACTGACGGTTATTTTCATTTTTCTTGGTGTTTATTACTTATTTTGAAATTTATGTTATGTTATAGTTGTGATATTATTTTACCTAAGAGTCTGTATTCACAAACTCCTACCATTTTTTATAACAAGTATTGTACTAAAAGATTCACTAGATATGATAAGAGTTATCAAAAGTTACAGTAAATTATTAAAATTTTATATTAAATTTTATCAAATTATATATTTGACGTATCGATTACTAATAACTCAGATAATTAAAATAGAGGCCGAATATTGATAACTGGGATATCACATATGCACACATTTTATGATACATAATGGTTATACTTTAATCTATTTAGGCTTTTAAATTTACTAAATATATCATTCTTAATTTTTCTCAACAAATTAATTTTTCACAACAAATTATTTTTTCTTTTTTCCTCTATGAGTTCCACAACGCTACAAGAGAGAAAAAAAATAGGAGAAATTAAAGTGAAAAAGGTAAGATTTATTACATAAAAAAAATATTTTTACCTCAAGCTAACAAAAAATTAATGAATTTTGTCAAAAAAAAATATAAATATTTATATCAACTCCAAAAATTTAACTGAAAATATTTTTAAAATTCAAGAACCCAAGTATATTAGATTTGTAAAATCATGTTATATTATCCTTCACTTTAAAAACCTATATGATATTTATTATATTATTTATTTAGATAAATTGTATTTAGGTTCCTAATATTTGAGAGAGAATGAAAATTTATCTCAATCATAATTTTTTTTTAAATTATGCTCTCAAGTATAATTTATACTAACACATATATATTCAAATATTATAATCCTATTAAAATAAAAAAAAAGCTATTTTACGATTAAAATTTTCACTTTATCTAAGAAAATCAGCTTTTTTTATTTATTTTTGCCTAATTTTTTTTAATTAGAAAAATGAACTTGAGTAACAATAGAGATTCTAAAAGGTAAAATGAGAGTTAAATTGAGGGCATTTTTATATATAAAAAAAGGTTCAACGATCATATTTAATTAAAATTATATTTAGGGATCTATAGCTTATAAAATTTTTAAAATTAAAATTATTTTGCATTTTTAGGGCCCTAATGCAACTTACCCTATTTATTTACAAATGTTTCACAGTCAATTTTAATAGGTAAAACACTCTGGTTTACATTTACAAATTCTATAATTTTATATTAATTTTATGCAAATTCCTAAATAATAATTGGATTAGAAACATATATCAAATGTTATTATTAGAATGCTCTTAAAAAAAGGCTTGATTTTAAATTGCATAGGGTTAAAAAAAAATTGTACTAGGTAGTTTTAAATAAGTTTTTAAAACTGGGCCAAAATTACTAAAACTCGGTAGTTTTATATTGAATTTGGTCAAAATCAGTTTTCGTTTCGACTAAAACTCAATTGTTTTAGCGAGTTTCATTAATTTCGATGGTTTCGATAGTTTTGGAACTCAGCCAAAACTACAGAGATCTGATCAAAAGTCAATCAAAATTATTGAAGCTCATTTTTTTATAAAAAATAATATTAAATAATTAACATTAATAAATTTAAATTAAATTTATAAAATTTAAATAATGTATAGTGAAAGCTAAACTTACGATATCAAAACTATTAAAATTGTTAAAACTCATACTTTTATCTTGCGACTGAAATCAAAACAGAAGCTAAATTTTAAAACTTTAATCTATATAATATTTCATGATTCAAATGTAGAAGTATTATCTGCTTTAATTTTAGAGAATTGCCTGATATGAGCACTTCCCAGGAGGTCACCAGTAGATCAAAAATTAAATATCTCAGTAGATCAAAAATTAAATATCTCAGTAGATCAAAAATTGAATACATTGCTTGAATATTTAATCAAAAAAGAAGTACTTAGATATTAGTGAGGTGACAATTAGTGATCAAATTTTCAAAAAGAGTGAGCATTTTAGATATTTTGGACCAATCATATAAAATAATAGTGAAATAAATAATTATATTATTAGCAGGTTCAAAGTAGGATGAAAAAATGAAAAAATATTTTTGGAGTATTATACGATAAAAAAATTTCATCTAAATTTAAAGATAAATACTATAAAATTATAGTAAGACTAGCGATAATATATGGTACTAAATGCTGGTCTATAAAAAGAAAACATATAAATAAAGTATTATAGAGATGAGAATATTAGAGTGGATATGTGGATATACATGAATGGATAGAATGTGAAATGAGCATATCCATGAAAAAGTTAGAATTATATTAATTGAGGATATATTTACAGAAAGTCAGCTTAAAAGATTTGGATATATAAATCGTTGGCCGATTGAAACTCCAGTTAAAAAAATCGAGTTATTGAATTTTGCCCATACACAAAGAGAAAAGAAGAGAAAAAAATATAGTAAGAAACTATAAAGAGTTATCTTACCCATTTACACATAAATAAGAATTTAGTAATTGGTAGAGCTTAATAAAAATAAATAATTTATTTAACTGATCTCACCTAGTGGGATTAAGGCTTAATAATAAAATAATTTATTTTATAAGTAATAACGATACGCATCTCCTACAAATGACTCTAAAGCATTGAAGTTAACAAGGACTATCTATGCAACAATCATTCCACATAAGCAACATAATCTTTTTTGTCTCTATAGCATCATTGTCACAAAAAATTCATAGTTGAATTTAAAAATTGAGATCATTTATAGATACTATAAAGTTTTTTCTTATTTCATATCTTAATATTAAAATATTTTTTTGAGAAAAATTATATATGCCACCCTTAAAAAAGGTTAATTTTTTTTACTCATTTAATCCGCAAATATGCAAATTTACATATGTAATTATCATATACCTTAAATATATAATTGCAAATTATACTATTTAATATTAATGAATTGCTAGGTCTTTCTCCCCTTATATAAGTTGAAGGGCATCTTTCTTGATTTAATAAGGAAGATGTAGCTTGTAATATACTCAAAATATGGAGAAAATATTGGGTTCGGAGAGCTCGCCACGTCAACTTTTCGTACACTAATTAAATGACGACAGCTGACAGAGGGTGGGCCCACTGCAACTAGGCACTATGATCAATGTGCTTGTTATAGACATAAATGTATTTGTTATAAGCATAAGTATATATAAATATATTTGTTATTAGAATTATAAGCATAAATGTACTTGTTATAAGTATAAATATACATAAATATGCTTGTAAAGTGGATGCTTCTGGTCATAAAGCTTATTTGATCAATCAGTTGATTAATCAAACTAATATTAAATATCGATCAAAGATAGTGGACATTTTAGCTTGATTGATCAAAGGGTATATTGTTAGCTGGGATCTCTATAGGCATTGATAGATCAAAGTAGATTGATCGATCAATTAATCAATCAAACTTGATCAGGATCTAATTGTTAGGCTCCAATAAAGTGATCGATCAAGCAATGCTATGTTCCAAATGAACTAACGGTTGGAGCCTTCCCTACTTAAGGGGGTTGGCTGTCCACCTGGCTTTATTTTTATCATTTTGTACACTTACGAGACACCAACTAACTCACTTAGCTCTCATAACTCTGAAAGTGTTCAAGTGCAATAAATTGGTGATCAAGTAAGGATTCAAGAAAATTGTGCTAAAGCTTTCTCTCTCTCTTTCTTATTCTCACATTTAAGTTCAATCCTTAAAGATAAGGTAAGTTGATTTTTTCTTCTTTATTTTAAGTTATTTCTCATTAGATTCTTCTCCTCTTGATGCTTACTTTAAATTCTCGTAAAAAAGAGAGGAATTTTGTCATTTGCATGTGAGCAAAGCCCTAGGAGTAGCAGTTTATTATCTTGTACAGTCTTCTCTGTATTAACAAAAAAAGAGTATTTCATATAAAATTAGAATATTGTTTTTAGTTGAGGTGGATCAGACTCGAGATTGAATCGAACTACATTAAATTTCTGCGTTCTTCTTGTCATATTCTTATCTGCTTTCACTCGTGATCGTTATTGCGTTAATATTATTACTTTGCTAACTTATTATATTTAATTAAATTAAATTCATTAAAATTTTGTTTAAGGGTTTATTTAACTTCCTCTAGATCCATAGTTCCTATATAATTTTTTTTATCAAAAAAATTTAAATGCCTTCAAAAACATCAAAATCCTCACCTTTTTCATGATTTTTCTCTCTGCTCCACATTGACTTCACCTTTCTTCACCCCTGTCAGCCTTCCCACCACCATCCATTCCTCTTCCTCTTCTCCTTCCTCACAGCTCCCCCTCTCCTATTTAAACCCTAATCTCCTCTACCAACACATCCCTCTCATGGAATCTTCAACGCCGGCGACGAACGCCTTGCGATCGGATTCGCACGCAGTCTCGAAGCCGAAGGTCAGAGTGATCCACATCTTCGCGCCGGAGATCATCAAGACCGAGCCCGCGAACTTCCGGGAGCTCGTGCAGCGGCTCACGGGCAAGCCTCGCGAGAAGAAATCCCGTGCCGCCGGCGGCCGCCGGAGGAGGAAGACGACGAAGATAACTACGACTGCGGCTCCGGCGCCGCCACCCGGCGCCCCACCCGCCGAGCAGAAGACCGCCGGCAGGTTTCAGTGCTTGGAGAGAGTACTGACGGATCAGGAAGACGACGAAGAGGGGGATGTTGATGGCTTCTTTCAAGGTCTGGGTGATCTGCCATTGATGCCGATCTTGAGCTCCGCTCGCATGGATGTGATCGGATAGGATTTCGTTTCTTCTCTTCTCTTCCCTTTTAATTTGTTGCCGATCTTCTGCTTGTAGATGAAAAAAAAAAACTTCTTATAATATTTTTGATGAATTTAATTTCATATTATAATTTTTTTTAAGAATTTTAATAAAAATAATTAATTTTAGAGAAATTTATATACACGTGAGTATATATACTTCTAAAATCTAAACTCTTTATTCTTTTATTTTACAATTTAATTTCTTAAATTTTCCAAAGACAATATCTTTAATTTTTTTATTTTTTTTTTGCTAATTATAGTTGTTTAATATATTTTTTGCTAAATATATTTATTAATGTATTTGTATGAATAGTTTTACTTTTAGAAGATTGAAAGATTGAATTGTAAATTAAATGAGAAAAAATGTGAGGTTTAATATATAATTAAAAAAAATCAAGTGATATCTGTATAAATGACTTTTAAGTTTACTTTGTGTTCTTGGATAAGATTAAATGAGTAAATTACTAATAGGTAACTATAATTTATTTATAATTATATTTTGATTTGTATTTTTTTAAAAAAATATATGAATTAAAATGTAATTATAAGTGAACTTGAGGGACTTGTTTTTAATTAGCTCAAATTAAATATATATATAAATCATAGGTTACACATAGTATATATAAGATAAAACAGATGTCATACATAAATATATAGAAAATTAGATATATGCCATTTAAATCTTTTGATGCTCAAGTTTTTTATTTATAAATGGGCCATTAAAATTACACATAAGTATAATCAGCATAAATACAATTTTTTTTTATTGTACTTATATGTATAATTTCAAATATTTTTATATATATATATTTGTATAAATATAAATATATATATTTTAAATATAAAATCAATAAACTTAAGCATACATTGATAAGAAATATGTCATATATATAGTATTTTATTATTTACAAAAAATATAAACAAAATACTCTGAATGGAAAATGATCATGACCTACACACAAATAACATAACATTTTTTCATATTCACAAATTTTTAATGATTGATTTATAAATATAAAAATTAGGGTGTCGAATAACGTAAAAATCTAAGCGAGTAATATTCTGAATATTTTTATTTTTATTTTTTATTTTATAGGATTGTGTTTCTTATCACATTTACACCTAAATATTATATATAGAGAGAGAGAATATTAAAAAAAAAGTGATGGTGCATGCATGGTTAATTAATTTATAATTAGGTTCTTTGGTTAATTTAATTAAAATAATTAAATTAACCAAAAAAAACTAATTATAAATGTAATTAGTTTAATTTCTTAATATAATTAGTTGTCAATTTAATATGCGGTAAATGTAAATATCATTAATTTTAAAAATTTAACAGTAAATAAGATGATTTACAAATTACAATGTTATTTTTTCTTTGGGACATTTATACGATGGACACAGAAATTAGGCTCATTTACTAATTTCATCATAAATCTCAAAATATTACAGATATCACATCTAAAACAGCTATTTTTTTATTTTTTTACATCCTGCGGTAAATTCTATCAGAAGATTTAATCATAGTTAAATTTCAACAAAATTTCAGCCATTGATCGCATCGTTTAACCATTGACCTTCATGTTAGGGCATCACGGAGCTGCATTGGTTCCGGCGGCAGCATATTCACGCGAGGCGGCAGCGTATTCTCGTGAGCATCACTGCTATTTGCATCTTCTTCTTACGCAGGCATGATGAGCAGGCGTAAGACTTTTCTGAGATTTAACTATGGTTAAATCTTCTGATAGAATTTACTGCAGGATGTGAAAAATAAAAAAAATAGCTATTTTAGATGTGATATCTATAATATTTTGAGATTTATGATAAAATCTGTAAATTGGCCTAATTTCTGTATCCACAAGTAAATGTCCCTCTACGTCACAATCTGTTAAAGGTAATTTACATAATTACCCTTAAATTAGATGCTCTTGACGGAATTTTTTTATTTTTTTGGTATTTTAATTATTTGCCATTTAGCCGTAAAATTCATTGAACAAATATAAGACTTTTGTGTTTGTGTTTGGTATTGGATTATAAATAATCTGAATAAAATTGTTTACACCAATCACTGATTATAGCTGATAGTTTTCTTTAATGTAAAATATTATCGTTTAAAATAAATTATATATGAGTCCCTAAAATTTCTATAATCTTTCATGTAGATCAATAGTTTTAGATTCAAAAGTTATTTCTTTTTTTTTTTATGAAGGTCCCCAACATTTCAAACATAAGTGATCAGTCTAACTCATTTAAATTTTTTTTTCATAATCTATTTTTTTTTGCTTAATATTTACCAAATTATTCTTTTTTTTTTTCACTTTTCATTTTATGACTGTATTTCCTTTCACTTTCATCTCTTTACTTCACTCTCCCCTTCATGATATGTATAAAAAATGATCTTAAAAGAGAAAGGACAAAATTAAAGATAATATTATACAATGAATTGCATGAGAAAGAATTTTAAAGAGAAAAATATTAACCACAAATAAAGAAAATAGACAATTGAAATATAATTTCGTTATTCTGAATATATATGTACACATCTCTACTAAAACTTCTATCGCTGTATAATTGCATTAGAACCACAAATAAAGAAAATAGATAATTGAAATATAATTTCGTTATTCTGAATATATATGTACATATCTCTATTAAAACTTCTATCGCTGTATAATTATATTAGAATATAATAGCAATGACATTTTGATCTACAACGACAACTTAGCTTCGCTAAAAGATTTCATTGTAAAATTCAATAGAAATATTTGCTTGTATTCATATATATGTGTGTATATGTGTGAGCGTGAGCTTGTGAGATATGATTCAAAACATATGAACTTATATAAAAGATAATTAAAACTTAGAGGCCTCAGAATAATTTACCCAATATAACTTGATAACATACATTTAGCTCAATACTTCAACCAAAGCATTCCTCTCCCTTCTATTCTATTGGAATCAAAAAAATTTATTTCAATTATCATTTTTTGATATTTTTATTTTAATATTTAAATATAGGCATAATTACTTATATGCCACACAATTTAATTTTATTTATACCTTTCTTAGTTAATTACGTTATGCACACTTAAAACATTATAAAATCTTACATACATATATTTGAGTTAAAACTTAATCAAAATTTATTTGAAAAAAAATATTCTGTTAGTAAATCATTAAAATTATATTTTTACTCTTAATAGTAAATATTTTTTTCTTCCTCAATACCACACTAAAGTACTGATTTATCCTAAAATCAATTCACATCGTGGATGTCTCCTTCCTTTGCCGCCACCTAAACATTAAGGTTTTAGGATTTTCACTCAAAATATATTTAAATATTCTTAAAATAATTTGACAAACGGCTCATATTTTTTGTAATCTAACTATAGTTAGGTTATTGAAACATTATGATTACTCATTATAATAGAAATAAATTAAAATATGTGTATGTAAGATTTAATAATATTTTGAGTGTGCATAGCGTAATTAACTAAAAATAGATGGGTAAAGCATAAATAAAATTAAATTGTGTGTTATGTACGTAATTATTCCTTAAATATAATAACTTGCTCTCCAACTACCATATTATTATTATTATTATTATTATTACTATTTTGGTAGAATCAACTAAGATATCATTGATAAATATGTGAAAATATTTCAATATTATAATATTGGTGTTATTGGCCTGCATCAAGTGCGATAAGGGAATAATATATTAATAAATTAAGAATACCTTGAGTTCAACTACGATGGCACTATTTTTATTTAAAAGTATATAAAATTACAATTAAAATATGTACATATTATGTCATATATTAATATATGCTAAAAATGATTATATGTATATATATATATATATATATATATATTTTTTTTGAAGTAGGATAAAATGTTTAAGATGTAAAAACTTATAATCTATCTCCAATAAAAGTTCAAGTATTATATATAGACACCTCGGTGATTTTGCTATTACTTTTAAGGATGAAATACGTTTGATTTCATATTAAGTTAATCTGCGCTTGATGCGCACTCGATATGAGTATACATTTCGAAACATTTATATTAGAATATACTCGACTATAATCGTAAAAACTAAAATAGATCAGAAATAAGTTAAGTCAAGTCGAGCTCAATTTAAAGCGGATCACTACGATTGAAGCACAGAAAACAATTAACCAAATTGTATATCGTACTGCATGCCTCAAAATATTACGAGACGTATATTTATAAACTATTTACCATTTAATAGGAATAATGAATAAATTTGTTATTTTGAACATTCATTAATTACTATAATTGGTAGATATTATTATCTTCATGAGCTCTAAAAAAATAGTAAATTAGTTGTTCCACCAATTTAATGATTGATCTTATTAGTTTAATCGTAATTGAAATAGTCGATTAATTCTTAATTAATTTTTATAATTTTTAATTCATTTACTTGCTTATTGGCAAAACTTTAGTAATACGAAGAACCTAAAATATTGATTTTCAAATTGATTTAAACTAAATTAAAGATCATGAATTTAAATTTTAATAAACAAATTATACGATTATTAATTTTGATTTGAATTTGCATTGATTCGTCTTAATTTAAGTATTTAAAAATTTAAAATTAAGTTAGCTCGAAATTAAATTGAATTTTATAAATTTATAATTTTTGAATATTATGTTGGTTGCAATATTTAGGAAATTATTATTCAATTCATACAACATATAATAAAATAAAAATAAAAATAAAAAATAATTAATAATTCTCTATTAAAAAAAAAAAGAATTGCACGTGGCTGGGCCCGGATCAGGCTCGGATGACGCGCGGTCCGGCGCGCACGAGACCCTCGCCCGCTGACAGGATCGCACGGAATCTGGTCTGGTGGTTACTGCCAGCCCTGCAAATAATTTCGGGTAACATTACCTGCTACAACGCATATTCGGATCCGATTTTATTTCGGATCCGTTAATAAAATTTTATTTACGTATTTATAATTCTTTAAAATAATAATTACTTACGTACCACATAATTTAATTTTATTTATACTTTACTCATTCATTCTTAGTTAATTATACTATGCATACTTAAAATATTATAAAATCTTACATACATATATTTTAACTTATTTTTATTATAATAAGTAATCATAATTTTTCAATAACCTAACTATAATTAAATTACAAAAAATCTGAGTCGTTCATCATATTATTTTAAGGATATTTAAATATATTTTGAGTGAAAATCTTAAAATCTTAATGTTTAGGTGACGACAAAGAAATGAGACATCCGCGACGTGAATTGATTTAATTTAGGATAAATCAACACTTTAGTGTGGTATTGAGGAAGAAAAAAATATGTACCATTAAAAGTAAAAATATAATTTTAATGATTTACTAATAGAATATTTTTTTTCAAATAGATTTTGATTAAGTTTTAACTCAAATGTGTGTATGTAAGATTTTGTAATGTTTTGAGTGTGCATAGCATAATTAACTAAGAATAGATGGGTAAGGTATAAATAAAACTAAATTGTGTGGTATGTAGGTAATTATTCCTTCTTGAAAAATAGGATAAATTGTATTTCGGCTCCTAAGATTAAAAAGATATTGTAAATTAATGTTAACTTTTTAAAAACTTTTATTTGAGATTTTAACATTGCAAAATCAATATAATTTTAGCCTCCATTAAGATATTATTATTAATGTTTTAGTAAGATTATTTTTGTTTATTGAATTTTTATTTTTTAAATATAATTTTAAAATACTAATATATATATAGTTTTAAATTTTTAGTGATAAAAAATAAGAAATGAGAGAAATTGAAATTTATAATTTTATAAAATTTTAAGAAAGTGAGGATAAAAGAGTAATTATTCTTTTAAAATATGTAAATAGTTCAAACCATATGGTCATTTTTTATTTTTTTTGTTGAAGAAAGTTAATTAAATCGGTAAAAATCTAAAGGAGGAACAAAAACTGCGGTATTTATATAATTTTAGGAATTTAAATCGATATTTTTAAAAGGTTAAGACCAATTTGCAATGCTCTTCTCACCTTAGGGCTCGGGATGCTATTTACTTTCTTAAATATTACATATACAGAACTAAAGTTAATCTCTATTAAGAATAAATAAAATATACATAAAATATTTCGTATGAAGGCCGTCGTCAACCTAATAAAATTATCCTACAAGAACCTTGTTGGGCACACCACGTTGCTGCAATCTGGTACTGCCAACTACCATATATTGGTCGCTACTATTGACGGAATACAACCTGCAGCTACGCCGTCGGCCAGTGATCATAACCATGCTACCTCGTTGTTCATTGCCACCGTTAGCTATCACTATAATTATTTGAGTTAAGTTAATTATAATTTAATTATAATTAATAATAATAGAGTATTACTGTTATAATATTAAAAATTATAAGATATCACATATATAAAAGTATTTTAAAAATTCATAAATATGTAAATATAATATTTGAAAATAATGTGTATGTAATAGCCTTTATTATTTTTTGGATCAGAATAAGATTACATGTAATATATACATGTTATATGATAAATTTTAGTATATTACATTCAAAATATATATATATTTCTTTATAAAATTTATAATATGAGATTATTTTTTTTAAAGAGGACATATACTTTGATATTATGTCAAAATTAATAAAGTATGTAATATATATATATATATATATATATATATATATATCTTTAAATAATTAATAAAAATAATCATATGTTCACACATAAAATCAAAATAGATCATTAAATGATATTAAACACATAAAATATTCTTATCCATATATAAATATGTGGTATTATTCTTAGATTGTTCTTACTATTAAATAGCTATCAACTTGTCAATTGATGAGTAATTTCAATTTACTTTTAAGATTTTATTTGTTTGTAAAGTTTAATTTAATAAAATTAAAATTAAATTTAAATAGAAATATCTTTTATTAAAAATTATGAATAATATAAAATAAAGTTATTTATTATGTTGGGATATATGAGGGATGTGATATAAAGTTAGTTATTATGTTGGAATATATGAAGGATGTGATATAAGTTAGTTATTATTTTAATAATGTGCGTAGGATATGAAATAAAGTTAATTTTTAATATTAAATTCTATGTATAATATGATATATCAGGTTAAAATTAAATCAGGCTAATTTTTGACTTCCAAATAAATGGGGCTCAAGGAATTAAATATTATGACTCAACATACCTTTCAAAAGGGGTAGAGATTACAAAGAATAAATTATAAATATTTATTCAAATTGGAATATCATACATAGCGATTCATCATTGAGAATTACCTGGAGAAGTAGCAGTCATTAATGAGAAATGAGCTGACCACAAAAATGAGCATAGCCAACTATGCCGCAGAATTCTTGACATGCATTACTGAATCCACTAGTTCTTACTTACTTCACACTTATTATAAATATCGATATTTATGATAAAAAAAGGGTTTCGCATTCAGGAGGAAAAAAAAAAGATCATTCTCCTTGTTCAATATTGATGATTTGACTGTTCAACTTCCACCATCTGCTGAGTTCACCAATACCCTTCTCAACAGTTCGTCTGACCACTTAAATGTCTGCTTCATCCTCAACCCTTTCTTGCATTGACATCTCCTAAGAACTCTTTTTTTTTTCTGTATCTTTCTACCTCTTAATCCTATCGGCTTGCATGCACTCGCCATCCGATACGTGTAATTAATCTTTATTCGGAAGATATTGCCCAAACAATCGTCATAAAACTCAAAACCTAATACATAATATTAACTTTTAAATTTATATTAAACATGAAAAATCAAACTGTCATTTTTTGCAACCTATTAGTACACTTTTTTATGTGTAAAGTGTAAAAAATTTAAAAACGCATTAAAATATGTGTGCACATATATGTATATATACAACAACAACAACAACAATAACCAAGCCTTAATCCCACTAGGTGGGGTCGGCTACATGAATTCTTTGTTTCCATTGCGCCCTATCAGTTACCAAATTCTTATCTAAGTCTAAGTAACTAAGATCACTCCTTATAGTTTCTTGATATGTCTTCTTTGATCTCCCTCTTCCTCTTTGTACATGGGCAAAATCCAATAACTCAATTTTTCTAACTAGAGCTTCAATAGGCCTACGATTTAGATGTCCAAACCATCTAAGCCGACTTTCTCTAAGTTTATCCTTAATTGGTGCAATACTAACTTTCCTTTGGATATACTCATTTCTCATTCTATCCTTTCGTATGTATATATATATATATATGTATATATACAGATATATATAATTTAATCTTGATTTATGTTGTACTTATGAATTAGTTTGTAGTTAAATCATTTTAAATTAATTGAATGTTCAAATGAATAAAAGACTATTAGCCCCCAAAAATTTATTTACTACAATTTGATTCTCTATTATTATTAATTAGAATATATAGTTTATTAGGAGGATATATGCATTCCAATAAGATAGGTCTCATATGTTGGTATGAAAAAATTTGAATAAATGAAAAACACTGATGAGGCATTTTTTTCGATATATTGTTACATTATGTCATATTATTTTAAAAATTTATATTTTAATAATACTATAAAAATTATAAAATTGTGAAAAAAATATTATAAAGATGTCATCTCAATTATAATAAAAAAAATATGAGATTGAATTCATGTTTTATTTTCATCTTTCTAGCATAAAATGATATTGAATTTAACAAAAAAATAAATTAAAAATAAAATTAACATTTAAATAACATGAATATTAATTGAGTTGGCTTGAGTTAGAGATTTTTACCTTCAAATATTTTCATATATATAAAAAGAGTATACATAAAAGTGCAAATTATTTTTTTTTATGTTAAAAAGTACAAACTATTTTTTTTTTATGTTAAAAAGTACAAACTATTTTTTTTAATAGAAAAAAGTACAAATTTTAAATTTGAAGGCTTAGAGTATTTTGATTTAAAAATAATATAAAAAATGAAATGTTATAACAAATCACATTTTCAATGAGCTATAGATTAATATTATATAAAAACAAAAATGTGATATTAAATTTAAGAAGTATTTAATTTAATATTATCTTCATATAATAGTATATTAACTGAAAAAAATAATTATATAATTTAATGATATATGTAAACAATGTTATATAAAATGATAAAATTAAAAAACACTATTACTTAAAAAAATAACATATAAATGGATTTCTAAATATATGAACTGCTCGAATCAAACGAAGCTTTATATATTAAAGCTCGAAAAAAGACAAATACCAATAAAATTAGAGAAAACTGGGGATGCATGCTGGCCAAAATACAATATGGGAGGCATTATTGGATTAATATTAATTGCATTAATGGCCCAGTTCTGGTAAATTCTGTTTGGCGTGAAGATCAAAATCAGGATCAAAATAATATTAATTTAAAAATAATAATAATAATAATAAATAAAAAGTTTAATCATTCTACATAAATTTTAATATAAAAAATATTATTTTATTTCATATACTCGGTAATTTTCAATAAAAATATCAATTTTATTTCACATGCTAGATCAAAATTAATGAGTATGTAAAATAAAATAATATTTTTTATATTAAAATTTATGTAAAATACAACAACAACAACTAAGTCTTAATCCCACTAGGTGGGGTCGGTTATATGAATCCTTTGTTTCTATTGTGCTTTATCAGTTATCAAATTCTTATCTAAGTCTAAGTAACTAAGATTACTCTTTATAGTTTTTTGCTATGTCTTTTTTTGTCTCCCTCTTCCTCTTTGTATATGGGCAAAATCTAATAACTCAATTTTTCTAACTGGAGCTTCAATCAGCCTACGATTTAGGTGTCCAAATTATCTAAGCCGACTTTCTCTAAATTTATCCTCAATTGGTGTAACACCAACTTTCTTTCGAATATACTCATTTCTCATTCTATCCTTCGTGTATATCCACACATCCACCTTAACATCTTCATTTCTGCAATATTTATTTTATTTGTATGTTTTCTCCTTTTAGGCCAGCATTCAGCACCATATATCATCGCTAGTTTTACTACAGTTTTATAAAATTTACCTTTGATTCTGGATGGAATTTTTCTATCGCACAATACACCAGAAACATTTTTTCATTTTACCCATCCTGCTTGAATTCTGCTTATAACGTCATTATCTATTTCGCCATCATTTTGTATGATTGATCCAAGGTATTTAAAGCGCTCACTCTTTTTTGACAATTTGATCACCAATTGTCACATCTCCAATATAAGTATTTCTTTCTTGACTAAATGTGCACTCTATATATTCAGTTTTTGATCTACTGAGATGAAAACCTTTAGATTCTAGAGCATTCCTCCAAAGCTCTAGTTTCGCTTTAGCTCCTCTTTAGTTTTCTCAATAAGGACAATATTATCTGCGAAGAGCATACATCAAGGCACCTCATCTTGAATATGTCTAGTCATGACTTCTATAATCAAAGTAAAAAGATACAAACTTAAAGTTGAACCTTAATGTAATCCAACTATAATAGAAAAATACTTAGTCAAACCTCCTTATGTCCGAACACAAGTAACAACTCCTTTATACATGTCTTTAATAACTTGAATATAAGCAGTGTAAATCCCTTTTTTTTCTAAAACTCTCCAAAGTACTTCTCTTAAGACTTTATCATAAGTATTTTTCAAATCAATAAAAACTAAATGGAGGTTTTCCTTTCTCTTCTTAAATTTTTTCATTAAATTTTTTAATAAATTAATGGCTTCTATAGTAGATTTACTCAGCATAAAACCAAACTGATTCTCTGATACCTTAGTATTATAGCGTAATATTTGTTCGATCACCCTCTCCCAAAGTTTTAAAGTATGACTCATTAATTTAATTCCTCTATAATTGACACAATTTTGTACATCATCTTTATTCTTATAAATAGGTACTAATATACTCTTTCTCTATTCATTTGGCATCCTTTTAGTCTTTAAAATCATATTAAATAATCTAGTAAGCCAAAAAACTCGTTCATCTTCTAAGCACTGCAAAACATCTATTGAGATGTTATATGGTCCTACTGTTTTTTTATGCTCTATCTTTTTTAAAGCTTTCCAGACTTCAGCTTTACTAATACGTCGGATATAAAAATAATTTTTATTTTTTTTTAGGTGTTGAGTTCCGTAAGATCAATTGAATTTTCACAATCTTTATTGAAAAGCTGTTGAAAGTAACTCATATATCTATCTTTGATATCTTCTTCTATGAAAAATACTTTTTGATCTTAATTTTTAATACATTTTACTTCAATTAAATCTTTATTTTTTCTCTCTCTTGTTTTGACAATTCTATATAATTGTCTTTCTCCTTCTTTAGTGTCTAGCTTCTTATATAAATCCTCAAAAGTCATATTCTTTACATTGCCTACTGCTTTCTTAGATTCTCGTCGAGTCACTTTATATTTCTCCCACTTATCCTTATTTTTGTTTTTAAATCAATCTCTATAATAAATTTTCTTCTCCTTAATTTTTTTTTGTACATCATCTTTCCACCACCAAGTATCTTTATTATTTGTGTAGAATAATTAAAACATTTTATTTATTATTATTATTATTTTTAAACTAATATCATTTTGGTCTTGATTTTGGTCCTCGCGCCAAACAGGCCCTTAGTTTGCTAAGTTTGCGTTATATATATTTTTTCATATTTAATTTGATAAAATATTGTTTTCATCTGATATCACTTTCCTTTATAATTTAATTACTTGTTATATATAGCTTGTTCATTAATTAGAATTGAAAACAGAATATCATTTTTATCTTGGCTTAGGATTAAGATTAAGATATATGATTGAGGCTTTGTTTGTCTACGAGTTTAAATTTAACTTGGTTTAATTTTAACCAGGCATATCACATCACACATAAAATTTAATATTAAAAATTAAATTTATTTCACATCCTACACATATTACTAAAATAATAACTAACTTATATCACATCTCTCACATATTCCAACATAATAACTAACTTTATCACACATCCCTCACATATTCCAACATCATAACTAACTTTATTTCACATCATTCACAACTTTCAATAAAAAAATATCTTTATTCAAATTTAATTTTAACCTTCTTAAATTTAACCTTACAAACAAACACACCCTGAGAGTTATATACAACGCATACTTAATTAAATGCATGCATGACCATATTAATGCACATTTTTTTTTATAACTTTGAGAATGAAAAAGACAACTTATACATACATACCCCTTAATTCATCTTGAATTACATATTAAACTCCTTATTTTTTAATTTTTTAATTTTATAATTTTACCCTCTAAATCATCCAAAAATAACATATTTAGACCTTTCTCAAGATTTTTAAAAGATTTTTTTGCTGATTATAATTATTTGGATGCTTATTACTAATAATATGTATATACAAAATATTATAAATATATTTGCAAATACACGTATTCTACTAGTTTTTGTTATTAGAAAATTTGAGGGGTGAAGTTGTAAAATTAAAAAATAAAGGGTTTATTATGTAATTCAAGATGAATTAAGGGGTATGTATGTAAATCTGTTAAGTTTAAAACGTAAACCTTAGCCGTTACCAAAGCCTAAAAGTACTAATCAATAACCAAAAAAATAAGATATACATTTGAAGAACAGAAAAATATTAATTTGATCATCACGAAAAAGATCATATTAATTCATACATAACATTAGTAGAGCTGAAATCGAAATCGAGTGATAGAGGGTCGCCAGATCTTTTCCACATATCGTGCGTACAGACATCTTTTATTGCACACACTTAGCTTCATGCATGTCATCGATCAGTTGCCTCAGGCAACACAAATTATATAATGTTCAAGTGTGAGACTTATCTAAGAAAATATTACGAGTAAAAGGAACTTAATTAATTGTAGTACTAAAATATTAAATATTTAGATATTGTATGTAATTTATAATTATATAGGTACTAATCCAGGGTTTTATCCTAAATATTATAAAAAATTTGGATTGTGATCAGGGTGTTTGTTTCGATGCTATATATCTTTTTTTGGTATAATCATAATGTTAATTTATGTATTTTGATGTTATATTATATTATATATCTAGATGTCATGCATAACGTTCATATGCTATTTTTTAAATAAAAATTACATAATTTTTTAGAAAATTATAACTTACACAGATGCATATCATCAAATCAAATAAGTTTTTTTTCTAAATAATTTTACATAACATCAAGACAATATTAAATTAAACTTTATATTGAACCCTGAAATTTTTATTAAGATTACAAGTATAATATCACACTCAAAATAAAGTGACATGTAATAATATCGATCAACATCATAATTTAAAAAAAATATAGTATGAAGGTACCACAAACTTAGGAAGATTAAGCTAATTTAATGCATGGATGCGCACCGTGCATGCAATGCATGCATGCATATCTTATTCCAAAACCCTAACAAGCTATATATATATATATATCACATGCCGGCAAATTCTGGGTTAAGATATTTGAACCACTCATCTCCTTCGCTCCCTCCTCCTTCTTCCTCCTTCTCAGCCACAGCAGTTGCCATCTTCATCCTCTTTCGCCCAGCGGCGGCCGCATCAAACCCAGACGTATTCCGTCCCCTTCGAGCTCTCTTCATCTTCTTCGTCTTGCTGTGGGAGCTCATGTGGCCGCCAAAGGCCTGAGCGTTCGGGAACTCGTGGCCGCAGAAGTCGCATCTGAAAACCCTACAAACGTCGCCGCCCGGGCGGACTTGGCACAAGAGAAAATACCTCACTGCCTCCCAGTCGTGGTTGACAAGGTCCCCAAGAACTTGAATGTTATCTCTCGAAGCTTTGCTCGGGTTTAGGAGCTCGGAGACGTCGGCTGGCAGCCAACGGGGTGGATAAGGGAGGTTTCCTGCGATACCGGCAGTCGAGCTTGCCCTGCTTGAGGATGTGATGGGAGGATGGTCGTCGGAGATCGGGGGTGTAATTGGTTGGGGGCAAGGGGGGGAGGAGGGGAGGAAGAGGAGGGGTGGTTGAAAGGAATTAGACATGGGGTTTATGTGGGGAAGATGATGGTGGTAGGAGAATTAGGTTAAAGCCTTGCTAGAAGGAGAGAGGGTTGATCCGTACACTTCCTAGGCATAACTACTAAGGCTCTCGCCATCAATACCACTTGAAGTTGTCTCTGCTGTAACATTACTTAAATTCTGTTAAACCTATTGTAACAATGTTAACTTTGAACTATTATCGAATAACCATCAGAACTAGCGACATCAATCTTAGTTTCAAATCAACATAGGATTCTTTGATGTCTTGATTTGTCAATCCATAGGCATCCTGAAAGAGGGAGGCAAACCTAACCATTTCAGGATCCCATAAAAGTTTATGGGCTAAATGTTGGTGAAATACAGGTGAGGGCGTAGATCATAATAATTCCAAAGAAAAAATTAATTATTTAATCACTGAAGGAGTTTGTCAAATTTAAAATATTTATATTTATTTCCCAGGT
>KZ452001.1:5769126-5854628 GCA_002786265.1 Apostasia shenzhenica
GGGGGGGGGGGTCTTTATACAATGTTCATCATGAGTGTTAATTTTTAGGTTAGAAGATAGCACAAGATATCCTCTTTTTAATGGTAATTAATTAAAGGGCTCCTTCACTTAATTTATTTAATACTCAATTTTAAAATTACGATAATAGTATGATTCGAACTTGAAATCTCATAGTATTCATACTAAGCTAGGAGAATATGTACCACAATATTAAAATTATTTTTATTATTCGTTTAGTCTCAAAGATGTATATAAACTATAATATCATCAAATTGCATTTTTTTCAACTTCAATATATATGAGGAATATAATTACATATATATATATATATATATTACTAGCTAGAATCTAGTTATTTTATATATTTGACATTCAAATGTTTAATATATCAAATTGTATATATGCCTCCTTAATTCACACTTTTAACACATTGCAAATAAGGCCAATATTGTAGCTTTCATTTAGTATTTCAAACCATGCTATGAAGGTTAATTAACCATTAATTGAACAATAAAATTCAATTTAAGAGAGTTTATTTTGAAATAATAAATTAAATCTTATCTAATTAATGCAGTAAAAATGTTGTATGCATTAAATTAGTAAGGGGAGAATGTGAACCAAGGTTAAAAAATTTGGTTTCGATTTCAGTTCTACTCGTAAATTGTAAGTATCAGTTTGATAGTTTTAATGCTTCCGATATTTTTGGCATAATATATGTTTTAAAATTTTTAGAAGTTTTATCATGTGAGAGACTCGGCAAAAATATTAAATGCGGCAAGTTTTTGACTATTCTTAACTGAAACGTCAGGCTCTGTTTGGTAATAAGAAAAAAAAGAAGATTTGGTTGGAATTTTTAATTTATTTTTGAAAATTGTGTATGATGTGAAATAAAATAAGTTGATTATATTAAAAATTATATAAGATGTGAAATAAAGTTGATTGATTTATTGATAATTATGTTAGATATGAAATAAAATCATTATTAGAATTTGTGTGGGATGAGATATAAAATAAATTTTTAAGTTTTTTTAAAAATAAATTTAAGATTTTGGCCATGATTTCTAGCCCATTGTCAAACAGGGCTCGAGATGAAATTGACGAAATTGCCAATTTTAGTGAAACTAGACTGATCCTGTTTGGCGCGAGGACCAAAACAGGACCAAAATAGTACTAGTTTAAAAAATAAAAAAAATAATAATAAATAAATTATTTTAATTATTCTACATAAATTTTAATATAAAAAAATAATATTTTACTTCACATACTCAATAATTTTTAATAAAAATATAAACTTTATTTCACATCTTATATCAAAATACTCGATTTGAATATTTTAGTCTAGAATGTGAAATAAAGTTGATATTTTTATTTTAAATTGTTGAGTATATAAAGTAAAATAATATTTTTTATATTTTAATTTATGTAGAATGATTTAAAAAATTTATTTATTATTATTATTATTATTATTTTTCAAAATTAGTACCATTTTAGTACTGGTTTGGTCCTCGCGCTAAACAAGGCTTTCAAAAGAGCCAACAAATGACTAATCATTACTAAATGCCGCCTTTATTAATTTACAGCGGTGGGTAACGCTCAAAGGGTTGCACGCAAATCTAATTAGCAACTATGTGTCACAACGGCACGCTATTGACGTTTGGCTAGAGAATGATGCCGTGAAGATCATATAGTTTATGATGCAATAGAAAACGAACTAAACCCAAAGCTTCACGTCTTAGGTTGTATTCTAGTTGGCCCCAACAATTAAGCCATCTAACTCTTCTTACTTGGCACGTAACATCCCGATCATCAGTAACTAGATTCTTCACCATCGTGTTCAGATTACTGATGATCAAAATTCAATTATGATGTACTACAGGCAGTAGAAAGATTATATATAGTACATTAACATTAGAAGTAGTAAAATTTTAATTTCTAGTCTCTCAATCGTTAGTAATTTGAACATGATAACGAAAAGAATTCAGTTACTGACGATCAGAATGTTACAAATTCTATATTTAATATAGTAGATTAACATTAGAAGTAGTAAAATTTTAATTTCTAATATCTCAATTGTTAGTAATTTGAACATGATAACGAGAAGAATTCAGTTATATATCCCAATTATCAAAATAATAATCATATAATAATAATAATAATAATAATAATAATAATAATAATAATAATAATAATAATAATAAAGATAATAAATTTTATATATGAATTTTGGTCACAGAAAAAATGGAATAAAAGATCCATTTAATCAATGCGAAAACCATGATGAAATCAAACTCACAAAAGTCAAATTAATATTAAACAAAAACAGCAACGTATAAGATGATATAGGCCTCGTTTGGTTCGAGTTTTTTTTGGACAAGAAAAAAAAATTATTTTTAAAATTTAATTTGAGAAATTTATTTTAATATTAGAAAGTTTATAAAATACTTTGAATTTTAATATTCGTATTTGCATTAAATATAAAGTAAAGTTAATTTTTATAGTTGAAATTTATGTTGGGCAAAAAAATAGCTTCTAATGAAACGAGGTCATAATGTAAAATAATTTAAAAAAATGATGACAAAATCAGCCAATCAACGATCAGAATTTTCCTTCATTATCTAGATCATCTTAATTAATATTTTAATTCTTAAGGCTTTTTACTATTTTTTTATTAATTTTAAAGAATTTAAAGCGAGGGACTGTATCTCCCCAGTGATTATTCTTCGAATTTTTGAAAATTCAGTAAAATTTTAAAAATAGATTTTCTATTGTCAAAAAAGGAAACGAAATCTGGCTGTCATTTGTACAAAAATGGATATTCACATTTATATAATTAATGTAGGACAGCAATAAGAAATAAATAGCCAGCAAATTATTTTTTAATTTTCTTAAAATTAATTAGAATGAACATTATTGGAGGCCGAAAAAATTATTAGGTACAAATAGAGCCACTGCGACCACCGCCCACATGTGAGATCTAAGTAGTGACACTCATTTTTTCATTATTTCTTTACGTAATAATTTAATTTTGCTACATAAAATTTGGCTATTAAGTGAATTTTGTAGCTATTTGAAGTATTTTAAGATGAAGTTAATAATGCGTTATGTAGTAATAATATTGTAACTTTTTCGTGATTGAAATATAAAAGTATCATTTATTTTGTCTTTAAAAAGCTGTGTGACTTGAGTACTTTCTAGGAGTTCACTCATTCCAATATTATTTAGCTCAAGCAAGTTTAACTATAGAGTTTCTCATTATTAGTTTCACGATTTTTGCCATAAAAGACACCTCTAACGTTTGAGATCACATTGTCTATTTAAACAGCTCAGGATCTCCCCTGTTTTTGATTTACTCTTGTGCCTTTCTTTCTGCTCAGAAGCCTGTAAGGAGCTATATTTTACCTTGATAATTCTTTTTTTTTTTAAGATATCAATCACTCGGTGATCACTAGCTTCTTGCTTTCTTTAGTTACGGGTATCACAAATATGTTCTTACATATTGCATAGCATTTTATAGTTACGTAAAAATATGTTGAAGAAAAAAAGTGTTAAATATTTTATAAGTAAATTATAGTTATTTATGGGAACTAGTGGCAATATGAGGACATTTTCTTTTGCAACTCATGTTCTATTAAATACAATTTTTAGCTATTAACTATTAAAAAATATTTTATTTCTTAAAAAAAAATATCTAGTGCATTAGTTTAATATTATAATGTAAAATTAAATTATTTTATTATTAGGAATTATATTGAATATAAAATAATTAAGTTTTTATTGCAATAAGTGTGAGATGTAAAATAAGGTGTGTTTCTAATATTAACATTTATATTTATTAAAAATATTAAATTTTAATAGTATGTAAGATAAATAAATTTTTAATATTTAATTTATATATGATGCAAACAAATATTTTTAGAAGACAATTTAATGAATTTTTAAACTTCAATCAAACAAATTAAGATTAGTTACATAATTTGCTCAAATGAACTCAAAATTAGTTAATCTTTTTCTCGACTTTGTTCAAATTTAGATTCGATTATGAAAACTTTGATTATCGATAATAAAGGTGCCAATATATATATATATATATATATATATATATTAATCATGCATAGATGATTAAATGATCTTATTTAAAGAGCATTTTGTTTGATATTATCTTGATATTATGTTATGTAAACATCATGACATATAGATATTATCTTTTGATTCAAAATTCTATAATTTTTTTAAAAATTATTTAAAAATATCATCAAATTAAATAATTATTTTCTCTAAATAACATGATATTACATCAAAATAATATTAAATCAAATTATGACTCATTAGTAATATCCAACAAAATAAACACATTTTATGGACATATATAGTTATGATTCCATTTAATCTCCAATATTGTCACACAATTACAATAATATGTAGATATTAAATCAATTATCACTCCAAAGTTCTCCTTGATCAAGCTCTTTTTATCAAATTAGCAAATGTTATTCAATATTAATTAAGATATTATAAAACTACCCTCATTTTTTGCCATTATTATCAGTTTTACCACCACCACCACCACCACCACTACCAGCTCTACGGCCGTGGGTTCCGCCGCCGCGGCAACCCTTGTGCCCTCCGCGGCCGCCACCCTTCCCATGTCCGCTCCCTCCACCTCCGCCGCCGCCATTTCCTCCACCATTTCCGCCCCCTCCTCCTCCGCCGCTGCCGCCACCACCGCCGCTCCACCTCCCTAGCAGAAAGGATAGAGGAGCGATCGCTGGGTGCCCCGCCCCCGCCCCCGCCGCCTCCGCCGCTGCCTCCCGTCCCTCCAAGGCCGGCAGCCATCTCAGCGGTATCAGTAGAATTCTCAGCGCAAAGCCGCGGAGGATTTGCTCGCATGCTATCCACGGAGACGCAGGGAATCAGCGGAAGGGCAGAAGCAGCTAGAAGAAAGAGGAGAGTGAGCCAAGGGGAGTGCTTGAGAGAAAAAATCGCCATGATGGAAGCTTGCAAGGTTTGCTGGATAGACCGTTTGAGAGCTTCAATCAAAAATCTCTCCTTTTTATACATGAAAGAAACAGTGGTGATGATAATGGTGACAGACTGTGAAACAAATTGCTTGTGGGAGAAGATCATGAGAGAGAGAGAGAGAGAGAGAGAGAGAGAGAGAGAGAGAGAGAGCATGCATGTGGATTGTGGAGAACAAGTGCATTAGAAGCCATCTATCCTGCCACTATAACTACTTCCACCACCTTCTCTCTCTCTTCAATTCTCTTGTTAGTTCATTAATTTTGACTCGTATACCCGAATATCGAGCAATAGATCGAAATTTTAATCGAATTTTAGATCAAATGAAGATTAGCCCATCAAATCATATAAACTAACTAGAGATTTTTTTCAATAGCTCGAGAGTGTGACTAATTTAATCTTGAGCTGATGTATAATTAAGATTGAATCTTAATTTCTTGAACAAATAAATTGGAGAATAATACTAATACTATAATAATTAATTTATTTAAATGCATGTATACATTAATTATGATAAGAAAAATTAATGATTAATATTTTTCATATATAGTGCATGACAATATTACAATTTTTTTTCTCATGAGTTTTGTTTATTTGATTATATATATAATTATTGGATAAAGACAGACAATTCGTAATTTAAAATGATCGAATAAACAAATATATGGATCCCAAAGACTTTGATTGAATGATGAAAAGTAATTGAGATTTCAAACGAGTTTGGCTCAAATCAAGTTTGAATCGGTAATAACCAATTAAATTTATGAGCTAGGCATAGCTCGGAATGAGATAATTGGATGGTGTCATTTTCATCCAAGTTTTGAATTAAATTGAGATTAAATAAAAAAATTTTGAATTCTATTTGTAGAATGTAATCAAAACATGAAATTGGCTTGTAACAAAAGTTGAATTTTGATTCCAATAGAAATAAACTAAAGTCACTACTACTTGGAATTCTATTTCGAGTCTAGTATCGAGTTATATTTCTGATTCCAAGTATCCGACTTAATTGACTTGGTCCAATTGTTTTCAAATTGACTTGAATTAACATTTTGTTTAAGCATGTAATTCTAAAGGGATAATATTTGTTTGCTTTTATGCTAGAGTGCTTCGTTGTCTTTAAAAACCACTTTAAGTTCAATATCTCTCCCCATATACGTTACTCAAAACTTTTGACTCGAGTTTGAGTAGTGTTTTTTTTTTAAAATTTCTGGATACCACAAATTCTTCTGCTCCACTTAAAAATTATGATAGTAGTATGGTTTGAATCTAAAGCCACGATTGCATGGACTATCTACATATATAATTTCCATCACCCTAATTCAAGCCTAAGTTTATAAGATTAGTGTTATATCTGGATCTGTGCCAGCATATCTGGAGTGTACAAGGGCACTCGCAGACGGCGATTGGTGGACGCATGTCAAAGAGCTTACATCCAAGGACTCAAGTCGAACTCTTAAAGCCAACTGTCTAAACCCAGTCAGTCAGTACAAAGTAATGAATTTCATACTCTTTTTAAGAAGGATAATCAGACTATATAGACCATGCAACTCGTACGAGTAGGATCTCTAGACTCTAAATACACTGCTATCATCTCACATCGGGGATGAAGGCCATTCTTTTGATTTGATAATCACAAGTCAAGTTTAATTTATAAAATCCATATTGTAATAAGAAGGGGGATCTCTCTCTCCCTTTCTCTCCCCACTAAATTTTAACTCCCTTTTGTAAATTAATTTTTCTTCTAATGGAACCCTTCTAAGCCGCCATGTTTTTCACGCTCAATCAATTTTCACATAAAAATCGTCTCTCCAAATTATTTTTAACTTTCTAGCGTCAACAAAGATGATAGAAGGTGAAATTCAGGAATCTAAATATACATACAGTTCTTATGAGTCGTCGTAATTTTTGTTGGTGCCAAATATTTCACTACAAGCACGATATTTAAGGTGAATAGCTACTAGATATAAACAAGTTGAGTTAAAGCATATATATTTGATATTAAACACAAGCTATCACAAAATGAAAAACTTAATTTATTAATTTTAAGAGATATTTAATTTATTATTATTTTAAAAGAGATATTTAATATATGTGTTGTCACATCTAAATATTATTTTTTAATTAATAATTTTATAATTATATATAAAATTATTTATAGATATAATTAATTAAATAATTACTTTCACTGAATAAGATTGAACCACATAGCCTCTTAATATTATGTTATTTAAATATTTTTTTAATAAAATTAAGGGGTTTTTACCCGTATGACGCAAAAAACTTCAATATTTAATTATTAGACACCCTAAAGTTAAATATTACATGACATACACTTATTTATTTTAATTTTACAACCAACACACCCTAGTTAAAAAATCCTTACATTTTATTTAAGTAAACCATACTTAAGTTATGTTTTAACTTAAATAAGGTTCATAGGAATAAAATCTAACCCTTTTGTATCTTAAATTAAATCTAATCGTTAAGATGAGCATCTAACGATTAGATTTAAAATATTCTACATAAATAATAGATTTAAATAGTTTTTAACATGTAAGATTTAAGTTAAGGTGCACCGAGAGTTAGATTTTATTCCTATGAATTTTATTTAAGTTAAAAGATAACTTAATTATGATTTACTTAAATAAAATATAAGGATTTTTTAACTAGGGTGTGTTGGTTGTAAAATTAAAATAAATAAGTGTGTCATGTAATATTTAACTTTAGGGTGTCTAATAAGTAAATATTGAAATTTTTTGTGTCATACGGTTAAAAATCTCTAAAATTAAACTATCTAAAAAGCGTAATATTTTCAATCACTGTTGATTTAGTTATATTATATTAAAAAATAATAATAAAAAATAAATTTTTTTAAGATGTTTCTTTAAAATAATTACATAAATGTACCTTTCAAGCATTATATTTACATATTCGCCATCAAAATTTACAAGCCCCAATTTGTCCTGTCTGCCGAGCGCCGATCCCCTGCGCCACGCTGTCGAGACTTCGCACGACCGCTGCCTCCGCGGTTCTCGCCGCCGCAGTCTTACGTCGCCGGCCACCCACGTCGCTTACAATCAGCCACAAGCGCGACTTCTCCGGCCGTCCGAGCGCACGACAGGTTTGATCCTCCCAACTCTTCTCTCATATAAAACTTGGCGGATTATGTAAGTTGACTTTTTGAAAGATATTATGTAAGTTGATTTCCACCGAATAACTGGAGAGGAAAAGTAGTTTCCCTCTGGTCTTTCTGTTCCAGCACCTCGATCTTCGAGTTGTAGAGTGGCTGCTGCTGCTGAGGCTCGTCAATTTTGGTGATTAGGGTTTCTGTACTTATTGTTCTTCTAATGTTTCCATTTTTTTTTTTTGCTGTCAATCTGATTTCACTAGTTGATTGTTACCATGTGCTATTTGATATATGATTGAACCCTCCCATTTATTGTTGTTTCATTGTGCTGTCCTAAATCTGGTTTGGTCTCTGTTTCACATTTCTGAACTTACCTGAATGTAAAATAAACTCTGCTGATTTCTATCATATTCCAAAATTACTATTGGTTCCTTGTTAATCTTGTTGCATTGTAAGATTCATGATATATTATTCTCTATTTTTAGTTGTTCAAGTTCTCATTGGCCATTGCATCATCGATGACTCTTTATAAACTTGATAGATTCCCACCTTAATTGCATATGTTTCTGGATTAACTTGGAATATCAACAAATCCCTCATGAATTTAGCAAGTTTGGCATAATTTTGTGAGACTATAATCTCCTCTTTATAGCATACCATGGTGGAGTTCATGTTCATTAGCATGTTGGAAGTTTAAAATTCTCCCAAAATCTGAAATTTCCGAAATGTGATTTTTTAAAAAATCTAAAGCATTGTAATTTTCTTAGAATAAATACATTTGATTACAAAAGCATGGCATATTTAGGTTGCCTAGCATGTTTGTGTATATACCTAGATGAAATTTTGTATTTTTGTTGTGTAAATCGCTTTAGCAACACCAACACGAGACAGCTTGGTGTCAAAGCTGATTTTGCTTAGAGAATATGGGTCCTTTAGTTATCGCTTGCATTAGTTTACCACCAAAAACACACCTTCACTATTTGCCATATGTCTGTAGAATTCATTTGTGTACGGTTGTTCCTATTGTGACATATATTTAAGTCTATCTCAACCACACCTCTTTGGCCTACTCAAGTATTAAGTTCCTCCATCGAGTACAAAGTCATTTCCAAAGCGTTTGGTTAGAGAAAGGAGGGGGATATCTTGTTTTTCCTCTCACGACCTATTCTGTTTATCTTCGTTCAATTTTTTCGAGTTTGTTGCAGGATCCTTCTATGTTCTTGAGTTGGCTCTCACTTAGTACATACCTCAGTGTTAACTGCTCGCCATTGACTATTTTCTTACCCAGCTCGATTCGGACCTTCTTGTTTACCAGTGTTGCTAGTTGTATACTTAGCGACAAAGTCCCCTATTTATCGTCCAAGTTCAACAACTATGTGGTTGTGTTGGGGACCAACCTTCTCTCTTCGTCACCAACCTTCTCTCTTCTCTAGTAGTAATGAAGCTCAATTAAATATAGGTACCAACAAGCACCAAATGGAGCCTCAATCTCCAAGAGCACCGCCGCCTGCCTCCTTCGGAAGTGTGCCGCATGCCACCTGCGCTTGCAAACTCGAACCAAGAAAGAGAAGTTCTTCTCTCACAATTCTTTAGTGGGAATGTAATCGTCAATGACACCCTTGCTCCATTTCCATAGTTGACGCTTTGTAGAAGGGCAGGAAAATGATGTGGCTGAATGCGCTCGTCGTCAGCGACGACGTGGTTGGCATGGTGGGGATTCTACGGAGAATTAGTTGATCGTGCATCATCAACGAGACTCGACGTCACCCGTTGCGAATTGAGCGGAGGCAAGAGCTATGGTTGGATTGTCCAATTGGATTGATCAGGAGTTTAGGGCTTGAATTTCATCCATTTAGGGGTGAAATTATTTTTGGGTGCCTCCCTTTTAAGTTGTACTCCAAATAAACCTAAACTAACTCTATTTGAGCCAAATTTGATTGAACTCAATTAACCCAAAAATATATACAGAACACTAAAGTGGGTATTCTCACTGACATAAAATATAATGCGCGACTCAAATAAAAGATGCAAAATATAAAATAACTATATACATATAGACACTAATATAATCTAGTTCTGAGGCCTTATATTATATTGAAGTTGCCATCACAGTTGATTTGTACCTGCATCATGAATCCTTTAAAGCTAAATTGATTTAAAGCACATGTTTTACATTACTAAAGTAACTAGGAAAGTTGAACTATTTCCTCAGAATTGAAGTTGCTCATTCCAAAGGCAGAATCTTCTTATCATAGCAATAATATCTCCTTGATCCATTACAAGGGACCGGAAGGACTGGATGTAAAAGATAAGCTTAGTGAAGTTGTTGCAGGGAATGATATTGGTATTGGTATGTATTAGGGACTCATGCTAAAACTTCTTTACTTGTCCCATTTAAGGTCAAACATAGTCATATGCTATTGGGATAGTAAGTTAGATCATGCATAAGCTCATGTATGCAAGATTTTACGGTGTTTGAAGGCTGCACAAGGAAGAAAGCCCTTGTTTAAAAGGGGTGTTGATTTAACTTTGGAGGCCTTTATAGACAATGATCATGCAGGGGGGTCACCCACTTATATAAGGTCGACCTCACATTACTGTATTTTCATGGAGGCAATTTAGAAACTTGGAAGAGTAAAAAGAAAAGTGTAGTGGCGAGATCAAGTACTGAAGCAGAATTTAGAGTTATGGTTCTAGGTACTTGCTGAAGATTGCTTTGAATGGCTTAAAGTTTTAGTTGAAGGAACTAATGAAACTATTTTGTAACAACACGTCAACCATTAGTATCTCATGCAATCTAGTGAAACATGATATAATAAAGTACATGAAGTTGGGCTGACATTTCACAAAGAAGCTTATATGTACTCCTTATGTGCTAATTAAAAGCTGGTTGATAGACTTATCAACGGATTAGCAGCAATAGCCTTTCAGAATATTAATAGCTAGCTAGGAATATATAATATCTATCCACTGGCTTAGTAGGATTGTTGATAAATTATTCAAGGAAAATGAATTAGACCAAACTGAAAAACCATTTGATTGGTCGAAAGGGTTAATGGAGGCAGTAAATCCAAATTCTTCCAAGAAGGGTCCAATCGAAAGTTGGAGATTGTTGCTTAGTGTCAGGTGAAATCTTTTCAGTTTCTATAAAGGGAATTCTAGATAAAATATTTGATCTCATTCAATATTTTTCTTTATGGGTTGGGTTAATTTATTGATTGTAAATTTATTGTATTTATTGATTGTAAATTTATTTTATTTCCTTTTTTTTGTTTTAAGCCTATTTTTTTACTTAGGTTACTGTAATGTGAAAAACGTGGGTGGAAAAAAAAGTAAATTAATCCCTTTTCACAGTTCTAAAGCTTGCTATTCTATAAGAGGACAATTCGGTTAGATATTCATGCAGGTATCTGAATGTACAAAGAGATCCCTTGCTATAATTGTGGCTCTTATTATTTGGAACCTTAATACACTACAGTTAAGTTATATGTCCTATTCATCATGCTATGCTGATAAATCTATAATAGGTTTTTCAGGTTAGGTCAGTGGAATTAGGGATCTCATGTTACAAACATTTTCTGTGACTTCGTGTGAGTTGCAATCATCTACCATTGATGCCTTGCTTGATGGTTCTTAGAAAATATTATGTCCCTATTAGATAGGGTTGGCCATTATGTTTGTAATTCAAAAATTGTCTAACTAACTCTGCTTGATTTCTTTGCAACATGAAGGGATCTCGCTTGAAATCAAGTTAATTTAAGTAAAACTCAACTCAATATATGCAGTTGGATATGCATTTTCATTTGCGGTTTTGCGTAATATTCTTTGTGTGTGTTGTAGAGAGTCTATGTGACAAATTTAAGTTATATACTTATTGATGGGTGCACAACACCATCGAACTGTTGACTCATCATAGGTAGATTCTACACTCAATATTTGAGGTCTCATCACATGACGTCCATCTAGATGGATTTGGCAGATTAACATAATTGATGATGGATTAGTAAGATTGAAGATTTCTGTTCATTATACTCATTTTATTTGAGTGTGGATCTTGAAATTTTTTGAATTCCTTTGTTTGTCATATATTGTATTCCTATTATGGAACTATAGCATTTGATATGTTTTTATGTGCTTTTATTTCTGTATTTTAAATTTCAAATGTCATTAGGTCTATGTATTATCATTTTTTTATCCTGGAAGAAATAAAATTTGAATTATAATATGTTACATTCCGATAAAGAGAAGGGTTGAGGTTTTGAGTGAAAATCCTTAAGACAATTTAACTTGATTAAAGTATTTTCCTGATATTTTCTTAGCCTTTTCTCCATAATTAATTATCGAACCTGCGAACTGTGACCCCATAGTAGTCATGCGCATCAACCCATCTTCAATATCGACCATGCACTTGGGATTTGCTCGTTGCACTTTTTCAACCATCTCCTACTCAAACTTCACGAAGAATCCACTTAGTCCGAGCAAGACCTACACATGAAAAGAATCCACACAATAAAGGTTGCGTGCACCACCCGTCCATTTGGATAATTAATCGGACTTGTATCGCCAAGCCAGGCTCGATTATGGACCCTTTCCCTCTGTGAGTCATAGCTACTCTATGACTGATTGTTGCTTTGCTTGCATCATTTAGACCTTTACTTTCGTTGAATCCTGGTTCTACCTCTCTACTTGTTGCCAGCCCTTAGTGCTGAAAATACCATGAATCTTGCAAAAGTCTCCCCAAAATACTGTAATTTGGCCTTTAAATATTCTAGAATTGCTCAAGTCATGTTCTGGAGCATTCTACATCGTTCATCCATTGATTTAGATGGTTGTTGATACCGATTGGGGGATTAGTAGGATAGACATTTTGGTTGCACAAGTTTGCGCCTATTGGCAGCATGTTTGTTAGATGGATGATGTTCTGCGTTAAAAGAAATAATGTTGGATACGACTTTTTAATTGTGTCAAATAAGGGGAAGGGGACTGGTAGTTTTCATTTGTGTCAATAGAAGTTATTTGTGATATCTCTTTGCAAAGAAAGAGAGGGAACTGTTCCCAATGCACCAAACTATCGTTGCAAATCTACCTTAATAATGCTGCCTTCTCATCCTTTCCACTAATTGAAGTCCATCCAAAGGCTGTCATGAAAGCACCAGAATGGGAACAGAATAGCATTTGCCTTGGGTTTTTTCAGTGCCACGTAGGGGGTTGAAGACACAAATTTTCCCTTGCATATATTCGTCTACCAACACCATCTTCAGCCCATAATTAGTCAAGATTACCCTCAAACGATTCCAAACAATGTCTGTTTTGTCCTCCTGCAATGTATGAAGTCTCCAAACAATGCACCCAAGCCAAATACATCGTAAAGCTCACTACAAAATCACTTGGTAAAATAGAGAAACACACTTATGTATATTTCCTCACTACAGTCACTCAAATGCAATCAAAGAGAAAACAAAAACATGTAAAGTGAGACAACTAGAGCCCAACATCAAGCTTCTGCAAATAAGATGGTGCCAACATTCATATCGATGATGCCATTGATGCACCCCCATCACATATGATATGTAGTTTGTGTTGTTATAGATATAACCCCAGTAGAGGACTCTGGAATTCTTTTAATTGACCATTGAACTAAGTAAAGACACCATAAATTGGATTCACCACTACAATATCTCCAACCATTTCATAGTGATATAGGCTGGGTTTAAGAAAGTGGAGAAATGGATTCTACCAGTACTTATATATCTTTTTGTTGCATATGTAAATATGAAGATTAGGGAATTGAATGTGTAAATTTCATATCAAGCGTAACGGTACATATCAAAATCACCTATCATCCGTTAAAGGAGGTGCTGAAATTTGTTTTTTATTTTTTGTATATCATAGGATGGCTCAATTCGGTTTTATTGTGCAAAAAGTTTTAACAATTTGTTTTTGATAATACGCAATGTATGTCCTCCTCGGGTGTGGTTGGATAGGACCTTACAACGATGTCTTTGTCTTCTTTGAGAGTTCCAAGATTGGTATTACATACTACCTTTCTGCTCATGTTTTTGTAGAAAAATAGTTTGCCACTGTTTTCATCGAAGTTTTGGGACCATGTGTTCTTGAGATTTATGCAATAAGTTGGATTCATTTGATGTGTAATCTAGATTGACGAGGAACATTAGAAGATACTTTTACTTATTACATTTTTTAAATGTTATTTTCCACTTTGTTTTTGATATTGTTCTAAAGGCCTTGTTTGGCATGAGCTCAAAAATGGGCAAAAAAATATCTTAATAATATTTTAAATTTATTATAAATTTTAATAACTTTATTTCACATCCAACACAAATTCCAACCTTAAAAACCAACTTTATTTCACATCCAACACAAATTCCAACCTTAAAATCAATTTTATTTCACATCCTACACACCTCCCAATATTAAAATAAATTTCTTTCCCATCAACTCTATAAAATAAATTATTTTCTCTTTCCTTACCCAAATTCATCCTCCAACCAAACAAGCCCTTTAGGTCCATTTTATTCATTTTTTATATTATATATAAAAGGGTTTTTCTATTATTGTAATTAACGACAAAGACTTAATCTCAAACTATTTGTGGTCTACTATGTATTATGTTCCGTAAAGCAACGCTTTCCATGAGCACATGTGATTAAAAGTTAGTTTTTTTATATCTTATCCTAAGTCATTTATTGTCTAGTCTTTCCACTTCTATTTACATGCACGAGCCTTATAAATTGACGAATATGACCAAACCACCTTAAATGTTTTTTCTTTATCTTATTCTCAACACATGTTACACACACCCTTTCTAATAGTTTCCGTACTATTAAAATAATCAATTTAATTGGAAAGTCTTCTGTATACCTTTGGCTTGAGCATATCAAGAAAAGGCACATATCTTTGAACAAATTGTATCATATTTAATCACTCATTGAATTTAATCAATCTTAATTTGGGAGGTTTGGAATTATTCAGAGTTATGATATATAATTTTAATTTGCGTTGCATAAGTGTGATAGTTCTAGAACTTGAAGAAAGGACATCATACATTTTAATGAATTATTGTTGTTCCTTTTTTGGTACTTTTGTCTCAAAAATATAGCATGGTTGTTCATGTGCCTTTCTTGTACCAAATTATGGTTTCATTTCGTAAATTTTTATGTATGATTTTAATTTTTAAAGAAACCACACATCATATGCTAGATTATGTTGTTCTAATATTCAACCCACGGACTCTTTAGCAAACACTTGAAATGGCTCAATCTGCTTTAGACGAGGTGACAAATACTGGTGCTTTCCACCGCTCACCTTCAAGTTTTCGCAATCTTCTTGCAAAAGAAAAGACATCTCAGTTTCCTGTGGTACCTGGAAGATATCATCTTTATGTGTCATACGCATGCCCTTGGGCATCTAGGTGTCTTGCGTATTTGAAACTTAAAGGGCTTGAGAAGGCCATCAGTTACACGGTGATGATCTCCTCCTCTTCTGCCATCTCACTCTCTCCCCCCTCCCACCCCACCTCCCAGGCTCCTTCCTTCCCTCCCTCATGAACATCACCATACTTCACTATCGCTATTTTATAAAATTTTAATGATAATTTTATTGCATCTTGTAGGCTGTCAAACCAAAATGGGAAAGAACTAAAGAGGGTGATGAGCATGTTGGGTGGGTCTTTCCTGCATCAACCTCCGAAGAACCTGGGGCAGAACCTGATACTTTGAATGGAGCAAGGAGTGTCAGAGAACTTTATGAGCTTGCTAGCTCAAGTTATTCTGGAAAATATACTGTCCCCGTAAGTATGTCCTTTCAAATCTTTTAAAATTTCCTCAGTTTTCCATTATGTCACACATAAGTTACTTTTGGACATTTTGTGTCACAGGTTCTGTGGGATAAGCAACTAAAAACAATTGTAAACAATGAGAGTTCTGATATAATCCGTATGTTGAATGTGGATTTCAATGAAATATCAGAAAATGCTGATTTGAACTTATACCCCTCTCACCTGCAATCAATGATTGATGAGGTTAATGAGTGGGTTTATGATGGGATTAACAATGGTGTATATAAATGTGGATTTGCAAAGAAACAAGCGCCTTATGATGAGGTAGTCATTATTTGATCATTCAGTTAAATTATCTTAAGCCCAGTACCTTTATGTTGGAATTTGTGATCTTACTGAATGTTTACTGTTGTTTCATTTAGGCTGTAGTAAAGTTATATGAAGCCTTGGACAAGTGTGAGGGTATCCTAAGCAAGCAACGGTATATTTGTGGGAATGAGTTGACTGAAGCTGATATTCGCCTTTTTGTTACTTTGATAAGGTTTGATGAGGTATGGAAATTTATGTACATATTTTCATTTCCTGAAGTTGCAGTAATAGGATTTCTCTTATTTTTGTCAATCCCAATAAAAAGCAATGCAACGCTCTTTTAAATTCAGAATTCTGATTGTTTAGTTTTGCATGCTTGCACAGTGTACTATTCAGAACTCTAATCTTTCTTATTGTGGCTTCTTATCTTAGTCAAAAGCTTTTGGGAGAATTACATATATCACCTCTAAAGAAGAGTTTTTTACTCTAACTCTCAAAGTTAAATATTTACATGTCATTTTATACTTTGAATACATAATTGCGAACTGTACCCTATCTGCCAAATTGGAGAAGATCTAACCCTTCATCTTGTTTAAGGGGAGGAAGATCTAGTCATTTAATAATATGTGGAGGTGCTATTCATAATTATGCATTTAAAGTATGTGGTGACATGTAAATATCTAATTTTGAGGGCTAAACGAGTAAAAAATTATTCTTTAGGGGTGACATATTATGCACGTTATTCCTCTATTTAGTAAGATAATCCGACCTGACACAAATAGTCTCAACCCGAACCCAACCCCTTTATTAAACCGGTTAAAATCAATGACCTAAACTCGACCCGATTAATAAATGGATCGGGTTGGTGGGTTGAGTTGACCCATTTATAGAGTAATTTTTGATAAACGCCGAACTCGAATCTAGTCTGATCCTATTATGCTGACCCCGACCCCGATCCGTTTAATAAATGGGTCAAAATTCATGACCCATACTCAAAATTTCTTGGTCGGTTTCACGGGTCAGGCATTTATTGCCACCTCTATATGAAATTGTCTAAGTGCGGCGGTTTGTTGAATTTTCATAGATATCAAAGCTTGACTTGAGATTGATGGCAAACAAAGAGAAGCCTGGAAGGGGAGGAGGAGGGTAAAGGATTTTTTTTATTTAAATAGAGGATAGCTAAGGTATTTGAGGATTCTCACCTAGGGCTAATCTTATCCTTCCTTTTATCAGGATATTGACCCCTTAAGCTGAGTCTATATTGGCTCTCATAATATTAATTTTCATTTCATCATAAACCCTTTTAACTATTTAGGAGTAGGCAACCCATTATATTGTGACTCCGAAATATTGCAAATAAAGGGAAAAATAAATAAATATCATATTAGCTAAGTATGACAGATTTTCAATTTCTTCAAATCAGCTCTGATTAGTCATCAAAATAAATCTTGAAACAATTAATCAATAATTGTTAGGATTTCTAATCAATCAAATCTTCAATTGACATCAGACGGATAGGGTATCATAAGTATGCTATTAGGTATCTTTATCAACTCTCTTTAGGTGGGAGAAACTCGACCCCGTCGAGTATAGGTCAGATGATTCATGCATCTCCAAGTGATCAAATAGTTGTAGCGTTTGAGTCTCCTACAAAGGGTAAAAATTGTCACTGAACCAAATATCACTAATAATCAAATTTAATTAAAATTTATTTACTCAATATAGATTAATCCTATCAGCTCTAAATAAGTAAAAAAATGAATTTGACTATGGATACTCATGGGCTGGGTTATACTCAAAAAGTATGTAGATACTATGTCGGAGTGACAATTAATATGGTTCTAATATGTGTCATAAAATTTTTCAAAAATAACCAATGAACGTGACAGCATACCACCTAGAAGTTAGAATCTAGCTACGCACTCTTGTGTCCTTTTTGCATGTATTGGTAATTTCTTTGTGTTGATTATTTCCTACTACTAGCTTTTGAATGTGTGGAGATGAACTTAATTAGATCAATTTTATGGATCTTATGGTTCTCAGGGATCAAAATGATCTCAATGTGCTCAACTACGTGTCTCAATAGAACGTATACTCTTTTCACTATAGTCAGATGAGAATCCTATGTTATGATTTTATTTATATTCTAGTTCTATAATTATTTTCTCAATTTATTTTTCAATTTCATCCTTGTAGTTTTGCTTTATACATTTCATCCTCATATTTGTAATACTCTTTTGCTAAATTGAGATTTATATAGGTGGATATAGGTAGAGAATCAATGTTCTCTGCCACAGGAAGGACAAAGGTCTATTTTAAGAGCTCAATCATCTCTTCCCTTATCTTATCTCACCTATTATCTTATCACATCTAATATCTTATCTCATGTTGTTTTGGAACTAATGGTGCAACCCTATGTGTTATAGGGGAGTATCTTCTTCGCAAGTGATATTTAATGTCTTAGTTGGCTTAAGTTTATCCCAAGGACGATGATTCTCTAAACCTTCAACATATTTTTTTGCTTTACCAAAAAGAATCAATCCCATATTAGTTTTTTTCGAACTCAATGCAGCAACAATAATTAGAATAACGATCTAAATTTTTTTCCCACTCATTGCATGTTAGGTAATCAGGATCACTTGAAAATGAGTTAACTACCTCTTCTACGAATGGTTGTTTCTTAGATAGGAATATATGGTTTAACCTAGCCATAAGGTTGAACATTAACGTTTCCAACTAAGCATCCATATTAAATGTAGTGTGTAGGTGAATCACACAAGAACTTTGATTAGAATGAGATGTAGGTGATTGTAGACTATCCAAGACAAAGTAATAATATTAAATTAAAAATCTTCAAGTAATGTCATAATCTAAATCATGCTCTGATACTAAAGTGATGCACGATAAACATAGAAAGATACATGCATTTTTAAATTATAACACAATTATTTACAATTAAAGCATAAAATATTTTCAAAATACAATTTATGATAAGTCAAATTTTAAATTCTGTAAATTATTTTTTTTTTAAATTGAAAATTAAAGCGGATTGCTTAATAAATAAAGAATTTATCAAAATAGATCAAAGTGTCAAATTTAATTCAATAAGCAGACTCAAAGTTGTAAAAGTTAAATAAGATGTCTTCCTAAATTAAAGTCCACAACGGTAGTGGTTTTGCGCAGTGTGCAGGAGCAAGGGACATGGTGTGGAAACCATACCATTACGGACAACGCCACGACCCAGAATGGGAGGTGGGAGAAGGGATTGTACTTTTGTCATTTTATATTTAAAAATAAATTTTATTTAAAGGATGAAAAAAATTAAATTAATTAAAAAGACCTAATTGAAATATTAATGTTAACCTCAGGGGCCTTATTGAAAGATTTTAAATTCATGAACTTAGTTGATATTACTTATTAATCTTAAGAATCTAGATGATATTTACTTATATATATATGTCTTATTGTCATATTGTGAAGGTAGCCATATTATCATATTTAAGATATAGTATAAATGGTAAATCATGATAACTTGTACACCTTATCGATCTGAATTTTAAAAATCTCTAAAATTTCTTAAAATTAATTATATTTTTATGTTCTCAGATATTTTTGATTTACTAAACATAATATTGTGAATAATCTAATCTGAAAAATAAAAGCATGCTTCAATTGTTATTGAGTTTCAAAGCATTTTAAGCTTACAAATAATCTCATAAAAGTTGTTCAGTTTTTTTCTAACTAATTACCAAATATCTAGGTGAGATGATTCTTGATACATTTTAGTAAATTATGTTTAGTTTAAATTTAAATCTTATCCAAATCAATTAACTCGATTCAAATGAGATACAGTTGACAAATAATACAATTATTGTGACTTAAAACCTAGATATATTGATTTAATTAAAATAGATGCATGCCTGTCTCTCTCCAAATCTTTGATTCGCTGAATAAATAGATAAAATAAAAAGAAATGCTAAATTTCTATTCATAGTTGAAGTAGAGAAGTCAGTCAACGTGATTGACGTTCAATGGTAACAACGAGATACATGGTGCTCGTGAAATAATGTTGGTTGACGTAGAAGAACCAAGGATGTTACTAGTGTTTGCAAGACCGTAAGAAAGGGTTGATTGAAGTACATGAAGCAGCAGCAAGCAAATGGTAGATTTTTTTTTATGTTGAAATTCTAGTGTGCGTGACGCTCTTTGCTCTCTTGGTTGCGTTAACCTAATGTGTTGCTCTTTCATGGTGAATTGTTGAATCTAAAAGCATAGTTTTCCTTTATGTATGAACCTTTTTTAATATATTTTATTATAGGTCAAACTGACTGGTCCATCATGTTTTTTTCTTTAAATAGAAATATTAGAAAATATCAGAGAAATATCAAACAAATATCAGTTTTTTTTAAATAATAAAAATTGATGCATCATATGACATATTTGATATATATTGGTGAAATGTGAAGGTGTATCTGATATGAATGCACTAGACTTTATGAAGTATTGATGCTTCATAATCATGCAATGTATAAAGGGCTTAAAGATATAATCAGTGTCAAGTGTAAAAGAGATAGTAATATATGAAAAACACGATATGGGAAAAAAATATAGTAAAAGAATAAATTACTGGAAGAGTGTAGATGGAAATCTTTCACTCACTTGGATTCCTGGATGGATTATAATGAGGGAAAGATTACAGAGTATATTTGGTTAGAAACAGGGAAGATGATTTCTATATTCATTGTACATGATCTCGACAACCTTGCACTAACATAGTTTGGAATAAGACTGTTATTACTGTTGTTGTCATTGTTTTCTTTTTTTTTTGTGAGCTGTGCTCCAATATTTTGTCAAGATATCATTACATAGTTCAATGTGATAGCTTTAGTCATCAAATCATAATGATGTCCTTTGTTGCAACGGTTGTTTAAAATGAATCTCTTTCTAACACTGTCGATGATTAGTTAATGAGGTGTTCTGCTCTTACGTAGGTTTATGCCGTCCATTTCAAATGCAACAAAAAACTCCTACGCGAGTATCCAAATCTGTTCAACTATACCAAAGACATCTTCCAAATCCCAGGCATAAGCAGCACTGTCAACACGGACCATATTAAGAAGCACTACTACGGCAGCCACCCTAGCATTAATCCTTATGGGACCATCCCAATTGGCTCTAATACTGATTATTCTGCTCCTCATGACAGGCACAGGTTCACTGACAAGTGATTTTATGTGATAAATCTCTAATGGAAGAGGTAAAGTGGCTTTTAATGTGGAGACTGCTGGCTACACGGATAAGCTTGCTCCAGGTGTGTGCTAAATAGCTGAAATATTTATGCTATCTGTTGTTTTGTTATGTTTAACCTGAAAGATGCTGCTGGTCTTGTTTGTTATGTTGGGTTTCATGTCGTTGATCTGATTTCTGCTTGAAAATTATGTGGTTTGGTTTGACATGTTGGGCTCATTTTGGATTGACAATGTAGTCATGCAATGGCTTGTGTGCCTTTGTATGATGGCAATAACAACTATATATAACAAATAACAACAATCCAAGCTTTTATCCCACTAGATTGGTCAGCTATACAAATTCTTTGTTTTCATTGCACTTTATCAAATAACAACCCATTTAGATTTAAATTTGTAAGTCATTCTTTAAAGTCTTATTGTCTTTTCTGGTCTTCCACTTTCTTTTTTTACGTGAGAAAAATCTAATAACCCAACTATCGTTACTGAAGCTTTTATCGGCCTATGATTGATATGTCCAAGCCATCTAAGTCGACTCTCGCTGAGCTTGTCCTCAATTGAATTTGATGCTACTCCAACTATTAGACAATAACAACTATATAACTGCTGATAATTAACTATTTATAACTGCACAACAATAAAGTGGTGTAGCGAGGAATCACTTTGGGGGTGATTCTCAAGCTGCCAATAATTGGATTGTGCCTTGGGATGTTTTTATATGGAAGAATTCTACTCTAATTAATCTAAATACAAAATTAATTTAACTAGGTATAATTAACTATATGATATAGAGGAGATCTAAACTAAAGTTCTTTCTAATTATGCCATTGCAGCCACATAAGGATTTCATGAAGTTTTTAGCTCAACTGTGATGTTCTAAATAAATCTCAAAAGCTTGCTCTATTAAAGATAGAAATTTATCCTTTCATAAAAAAAAAAGATAGAAATATATACAGTTACTAAGAAATCCAGCCATTAATCCATATAACTTGTTCATCTGATATTTGAGAACCAATTAATATCAACATGTCAACGTTTAATTTCAATTTCAATGTGCATGCAACATTGAGGAAGGTTTAAATTTAGTAACAGAGGAAATAATATGAGTTAACTCCAGAATTAATGATAGGACAGCAAATCCATGACTTGGAATTAAAATTAATAGTTTGACTTATATCTTCATGAAGCTCAGCTATGGTAGAACTAAATCAATAGCAACATGTGAATGGATTCAACAAAACCAGCAAGAAATAACGTGAATCTAGCTTCAAAATTTGATTCAATAAAGAAAATAGTAGTAAGGAGACTGGAACATTCAGATTGACACTAGAAATCAATTGACAGGTCAGTAAGAAAGAAACTGAAATCTAGAACCTCAAGCAATCCACACAGGAAAACCTGGAGCTCCCCTGTGTTCCCAGCCACAATCCGAAACCTCCTTCTTCAACTCAACTAAAACAGGAACTTTTCTTCACAACACAAATGAACAAGGAAATCTCACTCATATTATTGGCAACCACCTCTGCTTCAATCCAGCCAAGCTTTGTAGAGGAAGAGGATGAGGTCGGCGTGGCCGCCGATTGCGTTCATCGTGGGTGTTCAGGTGGTTGGCGTGGCACGAATCTTATGGAAAATCAATTGTTTGTGCATTGTCATTCGTCAATGAGACCTGGCAAAGTTGAGAGGCGAGAGGATTGCTCTCCTTGGATCGGCGTAGACTCTGATAGTTTCTTTTATTTAATGGAAGAATTACAGATGAGTACGCTTCCTTTTAGCTCCTCTTCTGAGAAGTTCATATCCACTTAATTTGAGTTAATTTTGATATTGAGACCTAAGTAATTTAGGGTTAAATTTCCTAAATTAATTTCATTGTGAAGCTCCACAAGCAAAATCTAGGCTAGTTCATTCACCTGGAAAAGTTCTTCTAGAAGTAATCTATGGTATTTTTTTTTTAAGTTGTACAAAATCTTAATAGGAGGTGTTTTTCCTAAGTTTGGTATAGTTAAAAAATTATTGTCGAAAATACGTATGGTTTTTGATGTGTGTGTTTTTCGCCAAAATCATCTCTCGAGGTTTTGTATGTCCAGGTTCAGCTGGGTCATAGAATGCTATATCAAAAATTTAGATGGTAAGACTGCAAAAAATCTCCCACTTTCTCATGCATACATTTTTGGTCTCTCACCTAAAATATTAAATAGATGAGTCATTTTGGGTTGAAATATGGGTTGAGTGCACACAAAAATTAAGTACAATTTATACAAAATTCTTTTATGGAGTACATATTTGTAGTTTCTCTGTAGATTTTTACAAGCATAAATGCATATATTATGTGTTTGCTTACATCATTTGAGTCAATTTCATTGCAAGCAAATTAGTTTTGAGTAAATATTACTGTGCCTTTTTTGTTTGAACTTAAATGCTAACCATGCTTCTTGTAGATAGAAAGCATGATAAAAAATACAACTAACAATATGAAATACAACAACAAATAACAACAACCAAGCATTTATCCAAGTAAGTGGGGTTGGCTGCATGAATTCTTTATTTTTGTTATATTTTATCAATTAACAAATCTTTATCTAGCTCTAAGCGTGTAAGATAATTTCTTATAGTTTTTTTTTGTCTTTCTCCTCCTTTTTACAAGTGCATGGTTTAGTAATCAGCTTTTGATTTATATGTTCAAACTATTTAAATTGATTTTATTCTGTTCTTTCATGTAGATATTTATATTTCTTGTTATCTTCATTTCTGCAACACTTATTTTATGTGTTTTCTCTTTATAGGCTAGCATTAAGCATCATTTATTATTGTTGGTCTCAGTACTATTTTATAAAATTTATATTTACGTCAGAGTGAAATTTTTCCTAGATGTATTTTTCAATTTTATTCGTCCTGCTTGGATCCTGCTAATGATGTCACTATTTGTCAGTGTTATTTTGTATGATTGATTAAATGCGTTTAAAGCGTTCATTTTTTTTTGATAATTTGATCACCAGTTGTTATATCACTAATATAAGTGCTTATTTTTTGACTAAATATGTACTCAACATTTATTCATTTTTTGATTCAGTAAGATGAAAAATTTTAAACTTTAAAGGTATTCATTCATAATTCGAGTCACCTTAATCTCATTTTTAGTTTTATCAATAAAGAGAATATCATCTGTAACAAGTAAACACTAGCCCACCTCATCTTGAATGTATTCAGTCAGGACCTTCATAACTAATATAAAATGATGCAAACTTAAAGTTAGGCATAGGTGTAATCTATTTATAATAGAAAAATCTTTAATCAAAGTTTCATGTGTCTGAACTTGAGTAATGATTTTTTTATACATATTTTTAATAATTTGAATATAAGTAATGCAACAATGTAAGCCTTTCTTTTTTAAAACTCTTTCTTCATTAAAGTATGTTTTATTAATTTAATTCTTATATAGGTGACACAATTCTATATATTTCTTTTGTTATTGTAAATAAATATTAATATACTCATTTTTCCTTAATTTGACATTCTTTTGGTTGTCAAAATCTTATTAAATAACTTAGTGGGCTAAGAAACTCTTTCATTTATCATACATTATTATAAATATATGGGAATGCTATCTAGATAAATTTTCTTTTTTTTTTTTTTATTTTTTCTTATACATTTTCTTTCCACCTCCAAGCTTTTGTATTATTTGAAGCATTTTCTTTAGATTTTTTCAACACATTCTTCGCTACATTGTTGATGTAGTTAGCAATCATCAGCTACATAAGGTCAATTTACCCCTTGATATCCCACTGTCTAAGTTCTAAACATTCCTCTTGAATGATACATTTATTCTCATTTTTTAGATTTCACTATTGAGTTTGTGAACATTGTTTTAACTTATTATTTCTTGTTTATTTTTTTTTATCTTAAAATTTAAAATCATTAATCGATATTAGTAGTCAAACATTCACTTAGAATATCCTTGTAATATTTACAGTCCAAGCGATTTTCTTATAAGGAAATAATAAATTTTTGTTCATAAGAACTCATTCTGATAATATATTCATTTTTTTAATAAAGTATTAGCGACTATGAAATCATAAGTTAATGGAAACTCTAAAATGGATATACCCTCTTTATTAGTATCCCAAAATCGTAACCCATTATGGATGCTATTAATTTATTCTGCATTATTTCCAATGTGCACTGTTAGATTTCTGATAATATTCTTTTCTCCTAAAGTATTTTTTGTATCAATTCTTTCAAATCATTATAATTTTTTTTATACTCGCATCCAAACCTACTTGAGGAGTATATGCACTTAGAATGTTAATAGTCATCATATTGATTATAATTTTTAAAGCAATAATTTTGTCCTCATTCGTTTTACTTTTCTCTATGTGATCATTCAAACTTTTATCCAAACTCTTGGAGATTGAGATACTAGCAGTAATTTTAGTATTTTAGATCAACTTTTTTACTTACATTCATCCATAATGTGAAATTCCTTCTTCATTTATTTCTATACTTAGTTGCCGATGTAGTGCTCATTATACATTTTTCATTACATTTAGGCAATTCAACGCATTGTTTTTAGAGAATGCCCTAATTTTAGCGCAATTTTTTATAGGATTCATGTCATATTTGATTCGATAAATTTTATATTGACTGCCAACTGCTTAATGCAACCGTTCGTATTTCAAATCCAAGACTCGAAGCTCAGTAAGAATGCATTGACTTTCAATATGAAATAGTTACATTAAACTTATACCTCTTCTCTGAATGAAGAAGTATTTATACAAAACAGGTTAGGTATCGAGTTCAAGTTGATTTGTTCATAACCAAACTTTAACAAGGCTCGCATAAATCTATATCTGATTGATATATAAAATGGGTTAGAAATACTCGATTCAAATTGCATATTGTTTTTATGGGCAACGGAGAGCATTACAAATTGGTTTTAATTTTTTTTGAAAATTTTCGATTTTTAGTCCAAGTTTATAAAAGCATTGTTGTTTTGGCTTTTTTTTTTTTTTAATCGCTTGCTTTTCTTGATTATTTTTTTAACTAGTTTGAATAATTTACATTTTTTAGAGGGCCATTATATTTCTCTATTTTTATTTTTTTTTTAAATTTAATTTTTTTCAATTCATAATTGAAAATTATATTCTACAAAATTAATAATTAGAATTAAAAAAAAATAATTATGTCTAAATGAGATCAAATGGTAGTGCTTCTATAACTTCAGGCATCTAAATTAAAATTTTTAAAAAATTAGGATCAACATGAAACATAATGTCAACCTCACAAGCCCAGTTGCAATTTTCCCTTCACGTGAGCATGGATTTAAAAGAGACTGCAAATTAAAAAAAAATCACTGTATGAAATTCTGTGAATTTTGTATATTTTTTTAGTTTGTTTTATATTCTACTAATGATCTGAGGCTAAGGAATGATTCGTGTAGTATAATTTTTTTTTCGTTTTGCAGTTCATGTGCTTAAATTAGAAATTTATCCTCGGACCTTGGCCTACGATGAACTGATTATAGTCGATTTCACTAGTCATATAGAATCCACTCGTGATTGAGTTTTACTCGAGCATGAGCGGATTCAAATATGTATCAATGCTCTGAAAACTTGGGTCAAATTAGAGGCGGGTTGTCGACTCGATATATAGAAGAAATGATTGTGTTGAGGTTAAAAGGTTAGAAGTCTTAGGCTCTGTTTGGCAATGGCCAAAAAAGTATGACTAAAATTACCCATCACCAAAATCTTAAATTTATTTTAAAAAAACTTAAAAAAATTATTTTATATTTCATCTCACATAAATTTCAACATTAAACAATCACTTTATTTCACATCCAACACAATTCTCAATAAATTAATCAACTTTATTTCACATCATATACAATTTTTAATATACCAACTTACTTTATTTCACATCATACACATTTTTCAAAAATGGCTAAAAATTTCAACTACATCTTCTTTTTTTTTTTTTCTTATTAGCTAATAGAGCCTTAGTTTAGGAAGCACTTGTGTTGAGGAATGATGTTAGTATTTTTATAATAATTTCATAAAATGATTATACTAGTTTTTTCTTCATAATAATTGTTTAAATTTTATTGATTTTAAACATTAAATTAAAATGAATAATATGATTAAATTTAATTAAATAAACAAAATATTTTAAGTTAAAATTTTACCTGAAATGTTGAAAATTAATCGATAGTTAGATCGATTTTGATTCAGATGAAACTTAAGTCGATAATAAATAAGCCAAGCTCGGTTCGAATTGAGATTGGATCGAATTTTTTTCATTTATATTTGAATTGGGTCGCGATTGGATTGAAAGTCTTGAATTTGATCTAAAGTCGAGGTCCGATTACCCCGAAATCGAACCGTTAACGGCCCTCGTTAGAATTCGAATGCAGTGAGCATTAGAAGAAGAAGAAGGAAGAAGAAGGGTATGCATAACGGTGCCATGAACTATGAACTCCCCTTCTGTTTCTTTCAATGTGCATGAATTTTGTTCATATTTTAAGAAGAATTTACATTTTATATCTTGATTTTTCATATATTGAACATTTTAATAAATTTATATGTAATATTATGTAATCTAAATAGAGAAAGTATTATTTATTTTGACTTTTAAGAACTGCGTGATTTGATCATTTCTTAGGAGGTCGCTCATTCTAGTACTACTTCAGCTCAAGCACGCTTAATTGTAGAGTTTTTCATTATTAGCTTTACGATTTTAGCTCAAAAATTATTTCTCTCATTTGTTAACACGTTTATACTTATAAATCTCAAGATCTCCTTTCTCTTTACGATGTGAGATTATCTATTCGTGTGCTCTTCTTACTATTATTTATCAGATTAGAAACTTGCTAATAGTCGTACTTTGCTCTAGTGATTTCTTTCTTTCAAGACATGATCCGGCGATTACTCCCCGCCATTTTCTGCCACGGTTGTTACACAAAATATTGATTAAGTAAAATTACGATGAAGTTCGGGGAGTGAACAAGATTTGATTGTATTTTTATATGAAAAAATTACATACAGGTTCTTGAGATTCATGTTTTCAAATTTTTTACTTTTTAGATCACTTAAATGAGTTAGTGTTCTTAATCAAATCATTGAATTTGAATTAAATAATTCAACATTTATGTTGGTGGAATGTTTATATTTTTTTAAGATCAAGAAAGAGAAATTATTTAAATATTATTATGTAAAATAAAATCATTTAATTATTAGTGTTATATTGAATGTAAAATAAAATTATTTTTTTATTAAAATAAAATATAAAATGAAAAATAAAATTAATATTTTAAAATTGAGATTTATATAAAATATAAAATAAAATTATTTTTATTATTTATATTTATTTTTAATATAAAATCTTAATAAAAATATTTTAAAAAAATTTTTAGTGTTTTTTTTTCCTCCAATTAAATAAATAAGATGTTTATCTATCTTCTATTAAGAAAAAGAAAAGAACTAAAATGAGAATTTTTAGTATTTTGTGATTAAAATAATAATAAAAATTGTAAAATAACTAAACTGATATATTTGACATGTCTCAAAGAACAGAAGCTAAAAATTTAGAATCATAAATTTACATGATATTATTTATTATTCATCAGCCTACATGTGATTTATTTTTTTTATATGTAAATTTTATGATGTTATTATATAAATAGAAATATGGAAGGGCACCATAATGCAAATTCCCCTAACCTCTGCATGCATGTGCACGTGGTGTTCATGCACTGTCCTCATAGCTACTGTTACGCCCGTTGATTGTGCATGCTCTCATGGCTGACAGTTATGCTGGAAAATTTAAACTCAGTACCTCTGCCTTTGTTGGAATTTCATTCGAATCAAATTATTTTTAAAAACTCCTTTCATTTAAATACATAAACACAATTAATACAAATGAATTTTTTTCTTCTCTTTTTTTCACGTTGTCTTTTTCTCTCTAGACTTGCTTAATGCGCTATCCTCCTAGCTCCTCCGACACCCTCCGACCCAGAGGTGCTATTCGGCTAACTATCTTTCTTCGGCTCAGCTTAGCAAGTCAGCTAGCCAGCAAGCTTTGCTTCGTTTGATTCTCCAGCGGCCAAACCTACATGAGCCAAAATAATTAGGTGAGTTTTTCTTGCTCATCTTTTAACTTTAATCCGCACCTCATAAGTAATTAAACCTGAATTTAAGCTTAAACTCGAATATGCACGCAAAGATTGATTTTTATTTTTCGAGCTATGTATGTTCACCGATCGGAAGTTGACTAAAAAGTTTAGAGAAGATAAGGTGAGTAAAATATTTTGGGTCTAGTTCAAGTCAGTTTATTGGATTAGGTTTAACCTCGATACCTAGTTAATTTTTCGGTTAGGCATTAATAATACAAAAATAAACATAAACTTTAACTTATTTTGTATATTAAACTCAAACTTTAAAAATTTATATTATTCGGATTCTAAATAAATAAATGTTAGATAAGGCAAATTTATTTTAATATCTATTAAGTCGAGTTGTAATTAGCCTGAAATAGGGTAAATAAAATTTTAACTATCTATTATGTGAACTATAATAGAGTTTATTTTCGTGACAACATAAAAAAGTAAGTTTACGTTTAATATATTCGTCTCTTTTAACTCGAGCAATGTAACAATCTCTCGCCTTCACTCGAAAACATGCTAGCACACGTCTTCGCAAACATCAACCCCCGTCGTTATCAACAAAAATATGATTTAGTGAACTTAAAAGTTATATGCTTACCTAAAATAGGCTATAATTTGATAAATATCTTTATAATATTTCGATGATTTTATTCCTTACACAAATATTCATGATCATAAAAATTTATTTTCACGTGTTTGATTAAAATAAAATTAAATTTATTTCACGTATTATATAATTTTAATACAAAAATTAATTTGATTTATACCATAAAAAATAAAAAATTTAATATAAGTAATTGAGTTTTTAACTTACTCAAAGGTTCATCTAGACAAACTGAAATTTCCCTTATTTTTAATATGCTGCATTTTTGGACCGTTCAGCTTAATTATTTTTTTACTAATTTTAATTTTATTTAGGATTCTGAGTTTTATTTCTAATTTATTATTTTTTTAGAACACTTTTTTTTATATTTTTAACATATTTGTAATTATAGCTCTTAAAACTATCTTATCTATTTATAAATCTATATATTTTTATTAAAAATAATACTAATGGTGAAAAAATAATTTTTTTATTTTTACTCTTATTGCAAATTAAATATTTTAATTTTGCTTTCGCCTCCTTCTCCCCTCTCTCTCTCGTGTCGCTAGCTCTTCATCTCTTTTTCTTTCTCTCTAAAAATACTTTTTTTAAAGTTACAGTATAATTTTTTGAAAATGAATGTGATACACATAATTATAGTCTAAATCGTAAGATAATTTTATGTATTATGAGCTAAAATCTTTTATGATTTTATGTAAGAGTCAATTTTTTAGATATTCGGAAAATTTATAAATTATTATATATTTAAGGATAAATATTATTGAGATGTGAGAAGCAAAGTTCATGAATTTGTCTGATTCAAAGAAAAATCATGAATTTATATGATTTTTGCTCTCACACATCTAATGATAAATAATTTTTTTGATAAAAAAATTCGTATTTTGAAATACAATCAATGTTACGAATTATGGCTGTGGCTGAAGAGAGTGGAAGTGATTGTTGGGCAATGTATTAAGTGTTCGTTTGAGTCGAGTTTTTTGTTTGAATTTAACATAAATTTTAACTATTAAATTAAGCTGTATTTCATATTTAATATAAATAGAAATATTAGAATTAATTTTATTTCATATTTTATATATTTTTTAATATTAAATTATTTTTTTTTTCTATTAATTCTATAAAATCATTTTTTTCTTTTTGTTTAAAATTTAATCCTTAAATCAAACAAAGCTTTAAAAAAACACTGAAATTGAAATATGATTTTTGATATATTTCTAAGTTAAATAATAAGCAGCGATTGGATATACAAATGAATTATATTATAAGAAAAATAAATTCCTAAATTATATAATTAAATAAAGTTGTCTCATATGGCAGATGTTTTTTGAAAAAAAATTGTGAATTTAAAAATTGAAAATTTATTTAAGTTGGAATAATACTGAGTAAATTTTAAGAAATATTTAAATTATATAATTTTCTATAGTCAAATTAGGTAATATATTAAAATTGGCACATTGTACGTTCCAATTGAAGTAATAAAAAAAACTTATTAGTTTATTTATTTTTTAATAATATTAATTTAATATTTTTTAGTGTCTTTGAAAACAGAATGAGCTTGTCATGCTCTAAAAGGTTTTGTTTGACAAATGCTCAGAATTAATTAAAAATATATAATAATAATATTTTTAATTTATTATAAATTTTAAAAATTTTATTTTACATTTAACACAAATTTTAATTTTAAAAATTAATTTTATTTCACATCCAACATAAATTCTAATTTTAAAATTAATTTTATTTCACATTCTATGCACTTCTTAATATTAAAATAAATTTCTTTTTCATCAATTTTATAAAATAAATTTTTTTTTTCTTATTTAAATTTATTCTCAAACCAAACAAGCCCGCATCAAATTCAGTGATTTTGAGGAGAATCAAATAATGCATACTTGCTATTTAAATGATTTAACAGTTTAAATAATATAAAACTATTTTTTTTCAACAGAATTACATATATAACTCTTAAAAAGATTCAACTATAAAAATAACTCTAAAATTTTTATTTATTTAATCTCTAATTATAAATTATAATTATTTATTTATATTCTACATAGTTAAATTTTTTTAAATATGATGAAACATTAAAAATTTATAATTATATATTTAAAATATGTAATAATTTATGTAAATATTTAATTTTAAAAATTAAATAAATAAAAAAATTTAATGAGTATTTTAACATATAGATTTTTTTTTGATAAGATATTACATACATTCATTACGTATAGATTTTGGCCAGCTCACTCTGATGAAATTCGGAAAATTGCGAAAGGATGTGGTCACCGGAGGTGAGAAAACCCGGGTTCTCCGCCTATTAAACGCGTCACCGTCCGTCCCCTGCGTTTATTTTAGAGCGCGACTGCGCGAGCGAGCGAGTGGGAGAGAGAGAGAGAGAAGAGAAGGAGGAAAGGTGCGCTTTGCCTCCTTGTTTCCATCCTCTTCGTCTTCATGGAGCTCCGCAGGCGATCCTCCTCCAAGGCCAACCGGGCGCCGGCAGCGGTTGGGGATCCCGCTGCCGCTTCCGGAACTGTAACCCGAATCCAGGCCTCCGACGCGCTACCGCTTCCCATCCGGCACACTAACAAGCTCTTTTCCCTTCTTTTCATGGTCTCCATATACTACCTGATGTGTCGGTGGCGCGAGAAGATCCGAACTTCCACGCCCCTGCATGTCCTCACTCTCGCCGAGATCTCCGCCATTGTCGGCTTCGTCGCCTCCTTGATCTACCTCATTAGCTTTTTCGGTATCGCATACGTGCAGTCATTCATCTCTTCCCACGACGAGGACGACGACTTCCTTCTCGCCCCTCCGCCCCCGGCTCCGGCGCCCACACCCACGTTCGCTATGACCGTCCCCTGCTCTCTCTGCTCCCCAAAAAACCCTATTCCCGCTTCCCCCCTGGCCGGAGACGACGAGGATATCGTCTCCGATGTGGTCGCCGGAAAGATCCCATCCTACATTCTCGAGACAAAGCTCGGGGACTGCCGGCGAGCGGCGGGGATACGGCGGGAAGCCCTGCGGAGAATAACTGGGCGTGGGTTGGAGGGCCTGCCCCTCGATGGGTTCGATTACGATGCGATATTGGGGCAGTGCTGCGAGATGCCAGTGGGTTACGTGCAGCTTCCAGTGGGGATCGCCGGGCCGCTGATTCTCGACGGGAGACCGTACTTCGTTCCGATGGCGACGACGGAGGGGTGCCTCGTGGCGAGCACCAACCGCGGCTGCAAGGCCATCGCTGAGTCGGGCGGCGCTGAGAGCGTCGTTCTTCGGGACGGGATGACGAGGGCTCCGGTTGTGAGGTTCGACTCGGCCAAGAGAGCGGCGGAGCTCAAATTCTTCTTGGAAGAATTTGGGAATTTCGAGACGCTCGCCTTGGTATTCAACAGGTATTTGATTTGTCATTATGGTGTTTTTTTTTTCAGATCGTTTTAGGTTCCCTAAAAATACACAAGTATTGATCGTTTTATGCTGGTTTTAGATTTGGGCGTGATGTCCTCGTTTTATGCCGGTTTTAGGTTCCCTTTGAAAGTTCTCATCATGCATGAAAACGAAGTTTTGATAATGGATCATTCTTCTTCATTTACTCCGTTAAGCTTCTCTATAGTCTGTACCTTTTAATGTGGTTTTAAAGCTACGTTTTTAACGTGTTTAGAATGATTTTTTTGGCCTTTATGAGAAACTTGGTATTAATTACAGCTCCTTTCTTCCAGTGAATCAATTATTGATTGTTATATTATTCCAGAAAGTTTGTGTTTTTTTTTTTTTTTTTGAAAGGTGGGGGAAGTTTGGGTTTTGCTATCATTGGATTTGTTGCATTCAAGATTGATAAAGTAAGTGCAATAAATGCAGATCAAGCAGGTTTGCTAGACTCCAAAGAATCCAATGCTCTCTTGCAGGGAAGAATCTCTACATGAGATTCAGCTGCAGCACTGGAGATGCCATGGGAATGAACATGGTTTCCAAGGGCGTGCAGAATGTGTTGGACTTCCTGCAAAATGACTTCCCTGACATGGATGTCATCAGCATCTCTGGTGAGAACATTTTCTGTGCATAATGTTGTGTTATGGATTTCTCTTTTGTTTTTCGGTGATAATCATTCAAACAATTTCAAGGTTTACTAAGCTTCCAAATCAGTTTAAGCCGCTATAGCATTTGTCCTACTAGATGCTCTTTTTAAGCTGCTTTGCTTGAGTAATGAAGCAGCTTAAAGTTGAAGCTGCCTAAAACTCTAAAACTATTTCAAGAAATTCCATCTCTCTCTCTCTCTCCCAAAAAAATAGAACTCCTTTTGAGCTTTTGGCTATCTTGTTCTGATTATGATGAGTATTTCAGTTGTTTTTGTCTTGACATTGTAGGTTGAACTTGCAAAATTTTGCTGGGGATGGGCCTCAGTTTAGACTGGCAATTTGAACTTAGATTTAGTTTACCTTTTCTCCTACAAGGAGAAAATATATAAATATATAAGTGTTGTATAAATGAGAATGTTAAAGTGGATGAGTGGACATACACAAAATTATCTAATGAGAAATGAGTATATCTACGAGAAAGTTAGAATAGTGTCAATGGAGAATAAACTTAGAGAGAATCAATTTAGATAATTTGAACATATAAATTGTAGGTTGATTGAAGATCTAGTAAAGAAAGTTGGGTTATTAGATATTATCTATTTAAAAAGAGGAAGAGGAAGAGGAAGATCAAAAAGGACATGACAAGAAACTATAAAAAGAATGATTTTATACTTTTAGAGCTAAATGAGGATTTGCTAAATGATAGAGTGCAATGGAAACAAAGGATTTTTGTAGTTGACCGTACTTAGTGAGATAAAAGTGTGATTGTTGTTGTATCTAGTTTTACCTTTTGTAATGCATGGTGTGTTTTCAGCAATTTTTCTCTATCGTTGTGTCCCTGTTTTCAATTTTATAGTCATATTATTTGCTGCTCAGATTTTTCAGTATTTTAACTTTGATCTTATGGATTTACTGTTAGTTCCTGTAGCAGGGCCAAATTTCTCTCCTTTCACGTTGGCCTGCTTCTAAGTTTTAGTATATCCATTTTTGTTCACTGTTAGGAAATTTCTGCTCGGACAAAAAGCCTGCAGCCATTAATTGGATTGAAGGGAGAGGAAAATCAGTGGTTTGTGAGGCTATAATCAAGGAAGAGACTGTGAAGAAAGTGCTCAAGACTACTGTCTCGGCTTTAGTTGAGCTTAACACCCTTAAGAATCTTGCTGGATCAGCAGTGGCCGGAGCTCTTGGAGGATTCAATGCCCATGCCAGCAACATCGTTACTGCCATCTACATAGCTACTGGCCAGGATCCTGCACAAAATGTGGAGAGCTCTCACTGCATCACCATGATGGAGGCTGTCAATGACGGAAAGGATCTTCACATCTCTGTAACCATGCCTTCTATCGAGGTATTTCTCTTCTTTGATAGCTGATCTAATTGATTTTGGTAATTAATTCGTGAATGGCAAACTATTTGAAATGTGAGAGTGAACCTTATGAATCTTTCTTGTCTAGTACTGATTGTAGTGTAAATTTGAGAGCATATGAAGAGAGATGGCTAAGATGATTTGAAAATGACCATCATCAATCTTTAAAGGCTCCTATAAGAAAATGTATGTAAAAATGTGGGGGTAGAGATCACGATGATAAAAATAAAGCAAAATGGCCTCAGACGTTCTTGACTCAACTTGCTCCTACAAATAACGTTGATTTAAATGGAACCGAATGGAGAATAAAAATCATGTAGCCAATTACATCCAGTTACATACAATCTTAGCATAAAATATAACTTTAACCTGCTACATGTTATGTGCATGAGCATGAATGAAGCTTGTTTTAATTATTTTATATTATGTATTGACTTCTCCAGGTGGGCACAGTGGGTGGTGGCACCCAACTTCCATCCCAGTCAACCTGTTTGAATCTTCTTGGTGTGAAGGGTGCAAGCACAGATTCCCCAGGAGCCAATTCCAGGCGTCTTGCCACTATCGTAGCTGGCGCAGTTCTCGCCGGAGAGCTCTCTCTCATGTCGGCCCTCGCAGCGGGGCAGCTGGTGAAGAGCCACATGAAGTATAATAGATCGAACAAAGATATATCCCAAGTGTGCTGATTCTTCGAGGTACCCTTACATGAACCATAGCACTATTTCAATTTCAAGTTGGAACTTTTCTCAAATAATTTAACCGAATTGGATGCCTTAACCAAAATCAGTGTCCGTTAAAACAATGAGATCGATTTCAAGTTTCAAACATGATATCCAGCCCAACAACTACAATTATTTTTAGACAGTTTCTTAAATTGTTCTAATTCCAGTTAAAATGGCACTATATAGGATGAGACTCCTTCGAGATCAAAATATTCAAGCAAGCAGAAAGAAACATCAGCAACCATTCATTGGGTTTCTTTGCTTGATTTCAAACCTCCCGGTGGCATTAAAATCTCTGCTTTCTGGAGGCCATGTGCCTGGAGCTGGAAGGTTTGTCATCTTCCTCTTGGATTCTAAAGGGCTGAAACTTCTTCGTCCCTTTGTTGTATTTTACTGTTTATAACATGAACCTTTCTTCATATAATTTGTTTGCTGATGTGTATTCGTCCACTCCATGTCTTCTTCTGTGGTTTTTGGTCTACCAAAAGACTGAAACTTATATGCGTGTATTGCATTTTTCGTGTTTTTCTTATTCTTGGATGCTTTGGATGTCATGCAGCCCCCTAGGGGAGACATCCTGTGTTCTAAATATAGAGATATTGTTTACTTTAGCTTTAGAAAATTACGTGATTTGAGTACTTTCCAGAAAGTCACCCATCTCAGTATTGCTTTATACTGCTCCAGCTCAAGCATGCTTAACTGTAGAGATTATTATCACTAGTTTTACAGTTTTACTCTAAAAGACGTTTCTATCATCTGGGATCACATTATTTACTTATACTGCTCAAACTACTCTCTATTTTCATTGTGGTACGATTCATTTCTGTGCTTTTCTCATAGTACTATTCCAGCTTAGGCATGCTTTACTGCAGAGTCTTCTATTACTTGCCTCACTGTTTCTGTGAGACTAGTGATTCTCTTCTCTTAGAGCATGATTAGGAGATCACTCCCCGCTCTCTTTAGCCACTGAGCGTGACATCTCACGTGAAAAATTGTATTTTGGTGAAGGTTTTTCTTTAACAAACTCGTAACCATCCCATTAGTTAACACAAGCAATGTCGAGCAAATCTCCTTCATTGTCGAAAAATTTTATCTCGTTTGACTGGTCGACTAGTTGGTCAGCTAGCCAATAGATGGGTGCCATGTCAGCAGTGGCCAGCCCTTATACGGTCTCTCTATTAGCCGGCTGAACTCATAATTTGATAATTATTTATTTATGTAGTGCGAAATAATAAACATCCTTACATTACTTAAAAAAACATTTACTAATTCTCATATGGTCTTATTAAAGAATGAAATTTAGAATATTTAAAAGCATAGTAATCCAGCAAAAACTTTCTTTATGAAATCAGTTGAAATAAAATTAATTTTTTACTTGTTTAATATAAAATATAATTAATTTTTAATATTAAATTTTATGTGTGATGTGATATATTAAATTAAAATTAATTATATTAATTTAAAACTTTCAATAAGATTATTTATAATACTTAGTCTATTGATGATCATCAATAAGTTTATCTCATTTTTATATGGGTTCGCTTGTAATGAAGGTTTTTTTTTATTTTGCTAAGAAAAAGATTTTTTTTTTTTTGATGGAACAAGAAAAAGACATCTTAAATTTTTTCTTAATTAAAAATGTACTTTTACAAAATTTTATTAGATAGTTTGGCCAAACTTGTTTAATTCACATTTATTAATAATTTTATCTCTTTTCTTTACTATTTTTAAAAAAAAATATCTATCTAATAAAAAAATTAAATATCATTTATATGTCATTCAGTGATGTGTATTTAAATAATAATATAATATTTAAATGTCTTATTATGTAGCATGTATATAAAAAATTTTTTTTCTTACAAACATAATATTATCATCTTGTTATAATATTACCATCCGGCAAAGTACAAATTTAGTCGATATTTTGTTTTAAAGAATTTAGTTGAATTATAAATTTATTATTATGAATGACGAATACATCATATATATATATATAATTGATGCTACGTCTATTTTATTATGAATAACGATTACATCATATACACATCATAGATACTAACATTGATGCGATGCTACGAAAATTAGATCATTATTGTCAGATAGGTCGAACCAAATAAACTAATCGTTGAATTCGTATTACTAATTATTTTAAAAAAATTTATAAATATTCGCGATAATTTGTAAAGACCCAAAATATAGCTTATAACAAAATATGAGTTCCCGTTTAAGTAGTGAAATTCAAATAGTGCTAAACGAGATATAGTAGATAGGGCAAAGTAAATATGTAAATAAATTTTATCGTCATTTTTGTCATAAATATTGCACTAGAAAATTTACGAGATATTATAAGCGGTGCTTGAATATACCGAAAGTTATGGAATTCATTGCTTAAAATTTTTATAGAAAAGTATATTTGATATTTAAAAAATTGAATAATATTATGAAACATTTATACAACTTGAAATTATATATGTTGGATTTAGAATCCTGTATTTCAAGTGAATAAAATAATTTAGAATCTCTTAAAAATAATTATTTGAGAAATGTTAAATTCTATAATTAAGTAAATGTAATTTAACTCGAATTTAGATCCTATAATTTTTAATTAAGGTAAGAAATTATAATATTTGGGATAAAAAATAACTTTTTTTGTTTTTTTGTCTTAATTGCTAAGAGAGAATCTAATTATTCAGTGAATATCAGATAAATAGATTTTCTAATTATTATTGTAATTAATTTAAGAATAAATTACACTCAGGTCTTTGAGTTTAACGTTTAATAACACACAAATTTACGTTTTTAAAATTATAACATCGAAGCCCCTGAGTTTTAATAAATATCAAATAAGTCCTTTTTATTTTATTTTTATTATTATTTTTTTAAAATTACTATTATACCCTTCCCCCTCTATCTTCTCCCCATCCTTGCACACGCGGTCTCGGGCGCGGCTGCCGGCGGGTCGCACACGCCGCGCAGCCTTGCGCGTGCGTGGGGATCAGGAGGAGAGAGAGAGGCCGCCGGCTGCCGCACGACCGCCGATGGGTTGCACACGCCGCGCGGTCACCAAACTAGCCAGTGGCCGCGCGTGAGGCCACGTGCGTGGGGATCGAGAGGGGAGAGAGAGAGGGGAGAGAGAGAGGGGAAGGGGTGTAATAGTAATTTAAAAAAAATGTAATAAAAAAAACTCATTTAATATTTATTAAAACTTAGGTCCGGATGTTATAACGTGAACTCGTGCATTATTAAGCCTTAGACTCAGGGGCCTTGATGTAATTTACCCTTAATTTAATTTAATGTAATTTGTAATGGTTACAACATTTTATTGAATTGTATACATCTTTCACTTATGTATTTATATATCCATTTCAATTAATATTATCCTCAATAATCATATTTAGTATTCAATAAAAAAAAAATCATATTTACTAGGCGTTCACTATTTGTGAAGGTCCAATTTACAAATCGGCTATCCGACTACGGTAGCAAATCAAATGTTTTGAAAGCAAGATGCGAATCACATGTTTATCTTTAATTGGCTCCGCCCAAAGGCGCCGAGTACATAGACGAGGCGGTCACCGCTTGCCTACGATCCTACTTTGCGCACTTTCCGTCGCAAGCCATTAGCTATACAACAACAACAGCTAAGTTTTAATCTCACTAAGTAGGGTTGACTAGCTATATGAATTATTTATTTTCATTGTACTCTATTAATTAATAAATTTTTATCTATATCTAAGTAAATAAGATCACTACTTATAGTTTTTTGTTATCTTTTTTTTGGTCTCCATCTTCCTCTTTGTGTATGGGTAAAATCTAGTAACTCGATTTTTCTAATTGAAGCTTCAATCGGTTCATGATTAACATATCTAAATCATCAAGGCCGACTTTATTTAATTTTATCTTCAATTGGTGTTAAAAATATCCGAAATTCGAAACTCACTCAGAACTCGTTTGATTTTTTAATCGACTTGAAATCGGTTCGAAAATTTTGAAAAGAATCATGAGCTAAGGATTTTGGCTCGAAGTTCATTTCGAGTCAATTTCGAGTTGGGCCTAGCTCGCTTGAAACATGATTTAGAGTTTAAGGTTTATTTTCCTTAAGCTCGAAATGACTCGATCTGAGCCGGCTTGAATCATATCTGATTTTGATTTCGGACCGATTTCGAGCCGAGCCAAACTCAAAATTTTCGATTTTGAGTTGACTTCGACTTGCTCGAAATCGGTCCGATAATAGCCCTACTTTCATGTATACTCACATATCACTGTAGCATTATCATTTCTGTAATACTTATTTTATTTGTATGTTTTTTTTTTATAAGTCAGCATTCAACATCATATATCATCATTATTCTTACTACAGTTTTATAAAATTTATCTTTAAGCTTAAATGAAATTATTTTATCGTATAATATACTAGAAGTATTTTTCTATTTTATTTATCTAGAAAAATTCATAGCTGGTAAAAAAAATTTAAATTCTGTGCACAGAAATTATTATTTATTAGTTAATATTTGACTAAAAAGTCAATTTCTGAGAGAAAAAACTGTTTTTTTGTCAAATTATGCATAAAAATTAAGTTTCATATTCAAATATCAAAATATATTAGAAAAAATACCTAAACATATAAATTTAAAAAAATGAAAACATATATAAATAAATAAATGTATGATATATATCCAATAAATAAGTAAATAAATACTAACATTAATACAATATGTATATACAGATAAATAAGTAATACAAGTTATCATGATGGTTATCCAGCAGTGAAATTTGCCACATAATAGATAATTTATTTAAATATTCAACTGCTTACATATGTTTTTTTTTTTTTTTTTAACTGCTTATATATATGTATTTAGATACAACTTTTTTAATTTTCAAATTGAATAAAAAAAAATTATTACATTTTTAATTTTCAAATTGAATAAAAAAATTATATTGTTACATTTTTAATTTGAATTCAAAAATTATTGCAAGAATGTTATTTTCGTATAATTATTAATATTTTTATATAATTACATAAATACATGTACACATATGTGCATGCATAGATAAATATATGGAATAATTATACTCAGGTTTTTTAGTTTAATAATAACACACGAGTTCATATTTTTAAAATTATAGCATCAGGGTCTTGAGTTTTAATAAATTATCAAATATTTTTTTTACTATAAAAATTTTAAAAATTACCATTTTACCCCTTCCTTCTCTCTCCTCCCGATCCTTGTGCACGCGGGTCGCGCAGCCTCGTGCGTGTGCGGAGATCGGGAGGAGAGAGAGGCGGCCTCTCCCTCCCCTCCTGATCCCCGTGCACGCGAGGCCGCGCGGGTACTGTGGGTTGCGCACGACAAGCGGCCGCGCGCGTGCGCGACTTTCGGGAGAAGAGGGAGTGGCCGCCTGCGCACGCATCGTGCATGCCTTGCGGCCTCGCGCGTGCACGAGTATCTGGAGGAGAGAAAGAAGAGGGATAAAATGATAATTTTAAATTTTTTTAATAATAATAAAAAACTAATTTGATAATTTATTAAAACTCAGGACTCGATATTATAATTTTAATAACATGGACTTGTGCGTTATTAAGCATTAAACTCAGTAACCCGGTGTAATTATCCCTAAATATTTTATTATGAGAAAACAAATTTAAAATTTTTATTTTTTATTTTTTATTTTTATTTTTATAAGCTAAGTTCTAACTTGGTCAATTGGGGGCTGCGTTCAGTAAATCATCGTATTGCGATCCAGCCCTAAAAATTGGGAATTTTGACCCTTGCTTTCTCGCCAGCTGAAGCTCGCAGGACCTCCGCGGACCTCGCCGAGGCCAGCCCACGTCTCCGGCCCCCCATATCACCGGCGCCCCACATCACAACCGCTGCATGGGCGGCGCAGGATCCTTCCTCCGCTGATTGCATTCGAGGCCAAGTAGCCCACGTCGCAGTTCACAGTGGTCTTCGGAGCTCTTCTTTAGTGATCCGGCACAGCGGGTGTCTGTTTGATTTGAGACGGAGCAGTGGATTTCGGATCTGTTGGAGTCGGAACAGAGGGCTGGGACTACATTCGTTGGAGGCTAGAGGTTCTTTAGGGCTGTGGACTTCTAATATTTCTTGCTATCCTTTTGATTTCCGTGCTTTAAGTTGGATCTGTGTTTTCTTTCCTTGTTGTTTTCCTGTTATGCTGAATTGTTCCATTGTGTTTTTGTTTCCATCCAAAATGATTTAATTTGCTTGGATTATCACTTTATTTTCATGTTGGCTGGAACGAAACCATTGCATTGAATTAAAGTAAAGCTCCTTTCTTATTGGCCTACATTATACTGAGTTAGAATTTCTTGTTATTCTTTTTGAGATGTACCTAAAATTTAAATTTTAGGGCCTGCTTGTTTGCAAAGTTTAATTTTAAAAAAGTTAAATTAAACTTGAATGATTATATTTTTATTGAAAGTTCTGAATGATATAAAACAAAGTTAGTTATTATATTAGGATGTATGTGAGATGTGATATAAGTTAGTTATTATCTTGGTATGTATGTAGGATGTGAAATAAAGTTAATTTTTTATTTTAAATTATGTGTATAATGTGAAAAATAGTTAATTTTTAATATTAAATTTATGAGTGATGTGACATACCGGATTAAAATTAATAACTGGGTAAGAAAGCAGAGCCTTAATCACTGTACTAAAATTCATTTATTCATGAGACTTTTAGTTGCTGAAATTATATTTACATTGATGCCTTTACATTGTTGGATCTTCAACTATTCTCTAAGTCTATGATATTTCAAGTTATTTTACATTATAGTTAACTCTCTCTAAATATCATTAAGTTTCTTTGTCTTATTTGCATAAATTATTGGATTTAATTTAGTGCATTGTCAATCTCCTTGAAATTTTCATGCAACTTTATGTGAGTGTGCATGCTTCCATGGTTAGGCTCACTTTAATTTAATCTCCTCGTCATCTTATACTATTGCTTGGATCTTGCCCATGTACAAAAAGGAAGAGGGAGACCAAAGAAGACATAGCAAGAAACTATAAGGAGTGATCTTAGTTACTTAGACTTAGATAAGAATTTGGTAATTGATGGAGCGCAATGGAAATAAAAAATTCATGTAGCCGACCCCACCTAATGGGATTAGGCTTGGTTGTTGTTGTTGTTGTTGTCATCATCATCTTATACTATTGCATAGTGCATGGTTGTTTAGTTAGTGCATTTTAAACTACATGTAGCTTCACATTTCTATACAAGGTTTCATGTCTCGAGTTAGGGTAATTTACCCTAGAATTTCTTCACATAGATATGCCTAGGCGTGGCCTTAAACAATAGTTGGAGTTTCGCGCTAGCGATGCCCTTGTTGCATCACTTCTCTTTCGCTTAGTTCGTCGCCCATACACTAATGGCAGGCAGAAATTGCCAATAAGATCATTCAAGAGATTCTACATCATGTGCTAGAGGGCACCAAGAAAATGTGGTTCTCGATACAAAAGAAGGAAGGATACATCAAGTCATATCCTTATTGAGAATGTTGCACAAATCATTGGGGAGGAGCGTTCCCCTTGCCCAGTCAAGATATCCTAAGGTGGTTGGGTGGGCTAAAGTAGTCAGTGACACTATTTGTGATTCTATGTACATATGTAATCTTTATAGACGAAAACATGAGATTGAACTAGCAATAATGCCTACATCCATGCATTATCTCCAGCTCTTGAGATTTCAGTATCACTAGTTTCAACAATTTTAGGATTTGTTGTGGGTCTCGAATTTTCAGCATCTATATCTCAAAATTTCAACAATGTTGTAAAAATTAGATCAAATTAAGGACCGACCTACTGTTCGTTTCATGGTTGAATTATCAACAAATTGATTGAACAGGTAAATAACTATTCCTTAAAAATTCAAAAAGTTTATAATATTTGCCAAAATAGTATCATATGTTTAAAATAACAAATTTATTCATTTTAATTAATTTATTATCATTGTTGACAAATATCATAGAAATAGATTAATTCATTATAGTTTGATTTAGTCTAATATGTAATCTAGTTTTGGTGCCAAATCAAACCGGATGACGTGCTGCTTCATGTTCAGATTGGTCTGATCTGATGGTCCAGTCTAATTTTTACAACATTGATTTTCATAGATTCTAGTAGCTTCATGTCCCAGAATATTATTATCTGCAGCTCTTAGGTTTTTCAGAGCCAACATTTATAGCAACTCCATGCTTCCCAACATTTGTAGTAGCTTTCAGATTTCTAGCAATTCTTAGGGTTTCGGAAAGCCCAATAGCTCTAGGGGAATTGTTAATCTCCGATGACAAATTCAGCACTAGCGATGACAAATTACATTTTTTGTCTCAGTAGAATCCAAATTTCTACGAAAACCCATGCTTGTAAGTGTAGTTCGTCTGGCTGTTCTTGTCCATCCGGATAGGATGTATTGTTTTGGATTTCATTTACATTGTTGATAACCAAAATCTGTAGTGAATTTGGAACAAGTGCATTCTGCATTTTTTGGATAGGATGTATTGTCTTGGATTTCATTTATATTGTTGAGAACCAAAGTATGCAGTGCATGACACCCGAGAATTCCTACTGTAGTAAATTTGGAACAAGTGCATTCTTCATTTTTTTGGATAGTACACAACCAAGAATGATTGTGGCATTTCAAACCTCTTCATTTCATACAAGGCATTCTTTTGCAAGTGGCATAACCCTTCAGTTCATTCCAACTGTACTATCAAGTAACTTCAACAAAATAACCATATAATTTTCTTGAATTTAGCTAGTGTTCCAATTTTTGTTCTACATTTGAAATCTTCTTCTTGATCAGTTTGTCTCAAGTGTTAATTAGTTTTTCGAAATAAGAAAAAAAATGACTATGTACTTGTAGGTTTAGTAATGCTTTGTGTAAACATTATTTGTTGATTCACTTTATTGAGTTGAAAGGATTCCCAAATCTTTGTTGAAGGTTGTTGACCACTTGTGCTTTATGTTGTATAAGTGAGCCAACAAATGATTTTGTACTCCTATTTATTAATCATAGTACTCAAGCTATTTTCAAATTCTGTAGGATTGCAGCATTTTGACAAACATGAATGAAATAAGGAATGAATGTCTGTATTTTGACTGAACACAACCACCTTGGAAGGTGCTTTGATGGTAATGTGGCATTGACAAAGTCATTGTCTTGATTTTGGGAATTCTGATTCTATTTCCCTTGCTATTGCTTGATGTTGAATGCATAAAATTGCAGTAAACCCCACCGTTTTAGAAATGTCTTTAAATGCCACTAAAATGAAGAGATACTTCCATCAAAAGCAAAAACTATTGCAAACATAACATTGTGTCGTTGGTTGTTTTCTCCTACTATTGTGTAGCAGATCAAATTGTAATTGTTTGATCGGTAGCTTGTGTCAAATATAATTACATCCTTAATTGATTCATAATCTATTTTGCTCTAGCCATTACACCAAATAAAATTATTTAACCTCTATTTGCATCATATTGTGCTTCTCAATCAAATAATAGATCTCCTCTTTTTTTTTCCTCTTAAAACTGCAATCAAACTCTTAACAGTTACCTCATCTGACACTTTCTTCTTCTCCTTTCATAAGAAAGTAAGTGCATCTCTTTCTATTTCTTTCTCCGCCTACTTCATTTGAAAGGAATGGGTATGCATCTTTAGGTGTAATACCTGAACATTTCAAGTTCTCAAGATGTTTGTTTTTGGTTTACAACGCTTTCTGATCTTAGGAGATTTTTTCTTCTTCTGCCAGTTCATGATTGTGTTGTTTGACAAGTTTTCCAATTAACTAATTCCCATCCCGGTCTACATTAAATGGATAAACATCCACAATGCTCATCCATCATTGTATATTTTGATCTTTCATTGTTTTTCAGTTTGCATGGTTTCTGTCCCTTCCTAGAACATACAATTTTTCTTTGTTTGATGTTATGCGTACCTTGCTAGTATGCCTGATGGTCTTTTTTTGAAGGTATGCCTAATGATCTTTACACACTTAATCCCATCGTGTAGGCATATTTGGAGTATCATTCAAATGCTTCTCATTTGTTACCTTTCTCGTAACAAATTCTATTCCATATTCCTCTTATTGCAAAACATGTTTGAATGGTTTTTGAATAATTTGTTTAGTAATATGACTATTCATCTGATAGGTGTGCTTAGTACCACTTCAACATTGCACCGTTTTTGCAAGTGCTCAAATATTTGTATAAGGATGCACACAATGTTTATTGTTCGTGCATTAGATCATGAATTTGTCATTTTAGTGAAAAATACACTTTAGTGCAAAATACATTTTAGTGCATGTTGTTTTTTTGTTGTACATAATCAAAACATAAATTTCTTTTCAAAATCAAAATAATACAAATTAATTATAGTCACAAAACAAGGGGAGAAACCAAAAATTAGACTCTTAAGGCTTAATTTGGTTGGAGGAAAAAAATGAAACTTTGGAAGAATTTTGTGATATTTTTCGAAAAACGTGTATGATGTGAAATAAAGTTAGTTGTATTAAAAATTGTGTTTGGTGTGAAATAAAATTGATTGATTTATTGAGAATTGTGTTGGATGTGAAATAAAGTGATTGTTTAATGTTGGAGTTTGTGTAGGATGAGATATAAAATATTTTTTAAAATTTTTTAAATAAAAAAAAAGTTTTAGTTCTAACTATTTTAGTCGTGACAAAAATTTTCGTTTACCAAATGGAACCTAAAGAATAAGATCAAAATTTTCTGAAATGTTATGATTAATTAATGTATACTGGTATCTCAATTATAGGATGAGTATTGAGTAGTAATTTTTTTCTGAATTTGGTGAGTCATTTCCTTAGATTCTTAAACTTATTTAGAACTTGTAAGAAGTTACTCCTACACTATTTCTCAAAATTTATCTTCGGTATTATTTTTCACCTTAAAGATCTCTTTTTTATTTTTTACTGCCTAATCTCTTTATTTAAACTTTAAGGTTTGGTTTAGTTGGAGTATGTTTTTGAGGCGGAGAGAATGAAAATTATTTTAATGTTATAATGTAAAATAAAATTATTTAATTATTGAAAATTGTGTTAGATATGAAATTAAGTGTTTTTTTATTAAAGTATGCATAAACTAAGATTAATTTTTAATATTGAAATTTGTGTAGAATGTGAGATAAAGTTTATTTTTAGTATTTAAATTTGTGTATGATGTGAAATAAATATAAAATATTGATGGACATATTTTTGGAGGAGTTTGGTGTTTTTTTTGTTCAACCAAATAAGGCCTAAATATATCTATCGTAATTGGTATACATAATTTTCGTGGCATGCTCTTGGCTTTTTTTTTGAAAAATTGAATTTGAATTTTTTATCGACCACCTTTCTTTTTTCTTTGTCATACTAGAAATCATGCATGGCTAGTGAGGAGATAAAAATCTATTATTTTGGTGGTTTGGATCTTAGTGATGTTTCAACAAAGTCATTTGTTACTTATAATGTATGCAAAGAATTGGGAGGAGCAAAAGCAGCCTAGTTTTAAGTCCTTTTTTAACTATGTAGATCTATTAACAATCCCTTTTCCATCGTAGCATGTGTATTGTGTAACATAGATTTACAATGGTACTATGAGCATATGCAATATTAATTCTTCCTTATGGGAATGGTCACACATGTTGGATAAATAAAAGAAAAAATCCTTGCCAAGAGATTCAACTGAAGTTATGATGGCATTTCAAAGAACTTCCATAGCATCATGGAATACTCATAAGCATATAACTACATATGTGCTACTTTAGAGGTGGAGGGATCTTTAGGCTTTAATTTTATGTGTCAAATGACAAAATTGCATCATGGATTACATTTTACTAGTGTTGTTTCCTTGCAAATTGGTTAGCCTCATTGAATTCGTTGGCTACTTGCTTTATTTTAAGTTTTGGTTCAATTAGGTTTTTTTGTGAATATTTTACCCCGTGGATGTCGAAATTTATGATTTGCAGTAATTTATTATTCGATGTATATTTAGTTGTTAAAACTTTTTTTTAAAACTTGTTTAGCTTTCAATTTGGCCGTGTCCCTATAATGTCAACCAGACAGTATTGAATTGAATTACAAAAAAAGTATGACTTGTAGTAATTTGTTGTTCTATATATTTAGTTACTGAGTTTCCGACCTGACTGTATAATGTCAACCGGGCAATCTCTGAAGTAATTGTATTTTCGTTGATCATAAAGTAGGAAATTCTTATTGTGATAAAAAAAAGAACCCTTAGTGAAAGCTGTTCATGTTTGAAGCTAGTTTATTCAAAAATAAGCTGAAGTAACAATACTGCAGATAAACACCATGTGGTTTCGTTTGAAGTTGGTGTTGAAAGCTGTTCATGGTTTGAATATGAATGCTCTCAGTCAGAAAATTGTGTTTGAAAATGATCTTTGAAATTCTTAATCAGATGTACTGAAGCATTTATTTTTTTATATCCATTTCTACTTTGACAATGCTTAGAGTTCTGAATTTCAAGATAATGTTTTTTTTTCAGTAGTGAGCTGGCAAATGGAGTGTGTTGTGCAAGGAATTATTGAGACACAGGTGTGCTCTTTGTTCCTCTATTCCTGCTATTTTCTTACTTCATGTATGTGTTTCATCTCCCTTTCTGCCCTCCTGTTTTTAATTACTTGAAAATCAAGGGAATTCCTACTGGTTTTTGAAGGTGATTTTCTCTCTGGAGACTAGTATTAGAAATAAAAAACCAAGCTTATCCAATGTGTACTTAGTGTTCATCACACTACAATGAATTGTAATATAAATGATTGTATTCTGGAAAAGGTGGGCATTGATAGTTATAGAGGATAAGATAATGGAGAAACATTTATGTTGGTTTGTTCGTGTCCATTATCGTCACATAGAGGTTCTTGTATGTTAATATGAGGAGATCCAAGTCATGATGACATCAGGAGACCTGAATATCAAAATTAACTTGGGATGTGATTATTAGACATAACTCACATTCAGCTGCTTTAAATAGAGGTGAATGATGAAGAGAAATCAACTAGCTTGTGATTTAAGTTTTGCTATTATTATTTTGGATAAATTACACCTAGGTCTCTAAGTTTATGGCATAATGTGATGTAGGTCCATGCAGAGTGAAGGGGGAGAGAGGACGAGGGATGACGAGCGGGAGTAGAGAGCTACATGGGAGAGAGAGAGCTGAATTTGGCGGGAGCAAAGAAAAGGGAGAGAGTCAGAGAGAGAGAAGGTAATTTTATAAAATTTTAATTACTAAAAAATTAAAAATGACTCGAGTGATAATTATATCAAAACTTAGGGACTCAGATTTAGAAACATGGACTTATGTAATATTATGTCCTAAACTCGGGTGTTGAGTTAAATATTAATTTACCTATTACTTTTTATACCCAGACTCAAGGTGGGATACATTTGGTCAAATTGGATATAGGTCAAGTGAATGTTTTGGAAGCAAAAGGATCATCAACACAAGAAAGTGGATACCTAAAGTTGCATTCTTTGTTATGATATATGCAAAAAAGGCCCCCCTTATGTTTGGTAGCGGCTCTTTGCTCATAGATCAATATTTTCAAGAATTACATTTTAATGTCTGTAGATCCTTTAATGTTTTCTATTTTATACTCTTTCCAAAGGTTTTCATGTTAATATACTCCTTTCTGCAAATATTATCTGATTATTTTCACTCAAAAATACGATGGTACTCAGGTCCATGCACCGATATATGGCCTAATAAAGCTGTTTTCTTTGTGGCCTAGTTTTGGAACTGAATTACCTAGATAATTAAACTTAACCAAAAATAGCTAATTTTGTACTTGCTGAGCTAAACCAATTTGCAAATAAGTTCTGCTTGTCTTTAAGGTGGATTCAGTTATAAGTTTTCAAGTGATAGTCTTGATTTTGAAGTAGCCCTACTCAATTGATCGAACTGATACCAAGTTGTACTTGTAACAAAATGGCCCTATCACTTTAATGTGCATAACTTGTTTATCATATTTTTATCATATATTGGTTCATGATACATGATTTTTGCTTGGCCTAAGTTTCATGTTCAAATAACACTGTTCCAAATATGTTTTAAGTTGTTGGTGTGGTGGCATGCAAAGTTCATTGCACTTAGTTTCTCTTGCTTCTGCTGCCACCAAGCACCTTTCCGCAATAATCAGAAGTTCTCCTTTTATATTGTTATCATATTCATTTTTTCATGAATAGACAATGATTTTAATCTTTCATAACATTTTAAACCATGGTCTCCATTTTCACACTTTAGATTATATTAAATTATTTGGTTTATGTTTCGACTAATTTTGAGCCTATTCAATTCATGCTCAGCATGTTGACGCCCTAGAGGTCCTTCTTCATGGTCTATGTGGCATTCCTAAAGAGCGCATCAGAATCCATGAGCTGTGTCTGAAAAGTGGGCCAAATCTTGGTGAGAATAACACAACAGTGGTATCATTTTCTCTATAATGTCGGCTCAGGACAATTAGTTTCTGTGTTCTAGGTGTCGTGCCTTCAGAGATCCATCTCTTGTGTGATTTGGCGCATCCAACACCATCATGGTAAGTACATCAGATTTATTGAACTTCTTTTGCTTACTACTGCTAGTAGTTCTATAAGAGAGAAATGTCATTTTGGTCTGTATGATTATGGGGTATCTCATGTATGATGTACATAATTTCATTTGAATTGTTTCATTTAGGACTTTAAATTACTAAAAAGTTCCAAGGGGAAATGATAGCTCCTAAATAGGTATATTTTAAGAAACCTGCTAGATTTAATTTATTAAGTGCATATTAATAAGTGAAGCATGACCTTTATAGCGGATAAGATTTTCCTTCGAGAAAAGTGGGAAGTAGGAATTGCAAGTGTTATGTAATGCAAGAAACAATGGAAAGCAGATTTATTTTCTCAACATTGCATGTGATGGGAGAACTAAAGGGAAAAGATTGCGTAATCTTATACACCTAGATGAAATGATTCAGAGAAACATATGGGAATTTGATATTTTCTCAAGCTTGTAAGTGATGGAAGAACCAAGGAGAAAAAGAAAATGCTACCCATAGGCCTAGACGAAATCATTCAAATAAACATCAACCTACATGAAGCATCCATAAAGACTGAATCGATGTCCTTTATAAGGACTGTGCCAAATGTTGGGGGAGCTATGAGAGGTGTAGGTGCCGAGCAAGTTTCTTACCCTTGTTGTGATGGTAGGACAAAACTGAAACCTTATAGAAGTAGATGAATGCTTCAAACATGTACCTAAGTGAAACCCAAATCTCAAGGAGTTCATCTTGTTTGTAAATATACACTAAATCAAAGATTTGTAAGAGTTTTGCAGCATATTGGGAGAGGCTTGAATTATGAAATTTCTAGCATTTCTTGTGGTGGCAGGACCAAAGCGAAAAGAAATTGTATCTTCATAAACTTTGATGAAACAATTCAAATATTATGAGCCTGCATGAAATATCCCCAGCCTCAATTTGTTAATTGTAGTTGTTTTTTTTACAAAATATAAACTAAATCAAGATTCGTTTAAAAGGACTGTGCGACATGTTGGGGGAGCTATGAGAGGCGCTGGTGCTGAGCAGATTTCCGTACTAGTTCGAACTGTGGTGGAAAGCAAAGTGAGCAGCAATGTGTTGCGCTTCTTCTATGCCCTTAGTTACAAGTTAGACCATGAGATCCTAAAGGTTGGATTCTCATTCACCTTCAACAGAGGCGTCCTCATCAATGTTAGCGTAACTTCAGCTCATAAAATGGCGAAGCTTCATGCTACAGATGAAGCAGTACCCATCACTCCCAATATTCACATGGTGGAGATTACAGCCCCTGCCACTGCAGAGAATTATAATGACGTTGTAGCAGCAGTTTCATCCTTTTGCGAATACTTGGCTCCGTAAGTGTCTTATTCACAAGCTACTCAGATTCCAATAATAAAATTATTTTGTTCTCTCTGAATTATTTATTTTTAAAGACAGAATTATTTTGGTCCATCCTATTTTGAGGCTCGTTTTTTGACGTGGCATGACAAGAGGAAAGAAAAGGAAGAAGAGGTAGAAGAGGGAGAAGATGAAGAAAGAGAAATTAGATTTAGAGAAGAATTTTGTACTTTATTGAAAGCTAACAAATAAATAAGAAAATTGGACTTTATAGAGTGATTTCAACCCATAACAAAGAAAACAAATGAGCGCACATTATTCTCTTGCCTAAACACTCAGATGCTTAAAAGAAAACCCAATAACTCCTCACATTTAAGGCATTTTCTTGAACTTCTTAAATACTCAAAAGGAAACTAGAATAACTCTCTTTTACTAATATTCTAAATTTGGAATAGGAAATTATTAAATCCTTAATAATCAAATAATCAAATTTCCTTTTTGTCTCCAATGGATCAACATTATTCTGTTCCGATTGAAAAGAAATTCACTTCGGCGAGTGCCCATGGATTTGTGCTTTTATAGTGATAAGTGTTGATATGGTTTTCTCATTCAAAATTATGTCAATCTCATTTAGGTATTGTAAGGTGTAAGACGCTTTCATTGCAAAAACTTCTATAAAAGTAAGACTAGACCATTCATAAGGATTACGTGTGCCTCGATTAGGTAATAAGTTTTTCAAAAAAAAATAATTAATATTCATTAATCATAAATTCATAATTCAACTAAATTTGCACTAAGATTGATTTCTTGTACACTAGGAATGGAATAATGATTCTAATGGATAAACAATTATTCCAATTTTTCAATTTTATTTAGTCATTTTTTTTGAGGCACCTTGTCAATTTCAACTAAACATCTTGTGCATCTTCATTGTCAAAGAAGCATAGAATTTGGATATGAAGGGGAAGAATCCACTAGGAAGACATTGTTATGGATTGTCATAGGAATTTTGTTCTCAAATTTGTAACTTCATCAGTGACATGAAATTCAAGGGCTATTTGGTTCATTATTATCTTAATTTTATGTAGTCTTTCAACGGGTTGGGTTTGAATCAGGTTGGCCCCGACTTGGATCTAACTCAGATGCAATCCGAGTTGGATAAAAATCGAATTGGTTCGGGGTCAACCTGAATTTGATCCATGTCTAGTGACAAATCAGGTTTTTGGATCGAATTTTGGGTCAACTCGAAACCTTTACCTATTTTTGTCTAATAATTGAGCTCATTGATTATTCTTTGGAGAAGTGAGGGCTTTTTGTTGGTTGTATTTCAATATATAATAAAAATAGTGATTAATCTATTGTTTATCATATTACAACTAGTCAACTATAAGCATAATTAAACATTGTAAAAATGAAAATATCAAAAATAAAATGAGTATACAATTGGCATTTAACATCTTTTGGTAATAATTTTTTTAATATCTTATTTTTATATCCAATATAAATATTAATGCATAATTTATTATTTGTTCTAGATTCAATTTACAATCATAAAAAGTGTTTAAAGCAAAAAAAAGTGACAACACATACAAAAATATTATAAAAAAGAAGATAATATGAAATCTCCAAGATAGTGTTATATGCAAAAAATAATTCATGGGGTTTATAGCATGTGCCAAAATATTTTATCAAATCTTAATGAAATCAATCCAAAGAAATTAATATATACTATAAAATAATAATCATGTAGATATCAAATAAAAATTTTTAAACTGCAAAATCTAAATAGAAATTTAACCATAGAATTTATATTTTCTTTCTATATTTGTTTGATATAATAAATAAATAATTATTACAAGAAATAATTGAAGTATATAAATTATTAAAAGAAATTCATGTTGGGTTTTTATTGTATTGGGTCAGTGCTGACGCAAATTTGATCCGATATATACATAAACAAGGCGCATTGAACTTCGAATCAATTATTCATGTTAAAAATTTGATCTATTTTATTAAATAATCGGATTTGAACTCGAATTGAGTTGGATCGTGACTTGACCCATTGACAAGCTTAATGTTATGTCATATTATTTAGAAAATTAATTATTTAGTTTGATGACATGTATAAATAATCTTATAAAAATTATGAAATTCGAACTTCAAAAAAGTTATAGAATTGTCACTTAAAATTGACATTTAAATGTTAGATTTAGATAACATCAAGATAATATTGAATTAAAGGCCCATTAATTAGATAACATCAAGATAATATTGGTCTAACACATTTTTAGTATGATTAGAATGACTTGACGATGTAACAATAATTTTAGGCAAATAATCAAGTCGAATTTTCATTTTAATAGTATTCTTTTTGTAAAATTGTGAATAGCAACCTCTTTTAAAGATGATTGAGAAGATGCAAGTGAAACTTTGAATGATGGGGCATATGATTAGTCATCACTTTATGCTTCATTTGGTTGGAATATATTTTGATGTTGTTTTAAGTTTTTTTAAGATAGAAAGAAATTCTAACGTTGTGTTGTAAAATAAAATTATTTTATTATTAAGAATTGTGTTGGATGTGAAATAAAATTGATTTTTAATATTTGAATTTATATATGAAGTGAAATTAATATAAAATATTGATAAGTGTTTTTGGTGGAATTTGTGGTTTTTTTAGTCCCCAGCCTAATGAAGCTAGAGGTGGATTTTTTAGGTACTTGTATAACTTAAGATGATGGGGCATGTGTCTCTCAGCTTTTGTTTATACTCATCCTAGGTCTCAATCAATCCTAACTATCTCAACTAGGCATTGGATTCTTGTGGCGGCTTGATTACTTCTTTTGACTTGGGACTTTTTACCTAGACTTTGATGTATATGTAATAGGTTGTGGCCAGCTCGGGGAAAATCAAAAGGTCACAAATGAGGGACCAAAATGTTCTCCCCTTTTTTGGTTTCTTCTCCATGAACTGCATGTCTCGGTCTACTACATGTAATATATGTAACTGTCTAACACTCGTGAATTGTATCTTTTTACTAATTTGTTGCATCGATCACAGTTCTCAACATGTTTGTGGAAGAGGTAAAAGATAAAATAGATGTTTTATAATTGAAGGTACTTTGAACTAAACTCTTTGCTTCTGCAGGCTCTTACATCTCTCAAAACCGGGTGTCTCCACTGGCATTGTCCCTACTGCTGCAGCAGCCGCTGCTTCTCTAATGTCAAACAGTGCCAAGTGAGTCCTTATCGTTGTTACTATGTATCAGATTCATAGCATCTTCCATGTTGATTCTTTTGATTTTCCCTCTATTTGATTGATGCATAACTAGGCCATCAGTTTATTTTATAAAGATTTTCTATGCTGATAATGCCTCTCTTGTGTCAAATTGCCAGTGCCCCACTGTAATCGTTATACATCTGATATCCCTTTTGAAATAGTTATTTGAAATTAAGTCCAATGTGTTTGTTTTAACCTTCGTAGCATCCTCCATGTTGATGCGTAGCCAGTTATATGACCTCAAGTTAAAATCATGACACATGACTGCTTATTGTTTAGTAGGATAAATTACATCTAGGCTCTTGAATTTAGAGCATAATATGACAGGTCTACAAATTAAAATTTTTAACATATAGGTCCCTATGTAATGTATAATATATCAGTTAGGTCTATTTTTTTAATTTTTTATTATAAAATATTTTTAAAATACTATTTTACCCTTATCACTCTCCCCTCCCAGCCTGCCTCTCTCTCTCTCTCTCCCCCCTCCTCCTTCCCCTCTTGCTTCTTCGCTTGCAACCCTGCGGAAGGAGGGAGACAGGAGAGAGGAAGGGCGGGTAGAGAGAGGAGAGAGGAGAGAGAGGGGGAGGAGAAAGAGATAAGCTAAATATGGTATTTAAAAAATAATAATAATAAAAATTAGAAAAGGATCTAGTTGATATATTATGTCACTCAGAGACTTAAATATTGAAAATGTAAAATTGTGGATCTACATAATATTATACTCTAAATTCAGGGTCCTGAATATAATTTACCCTTGTGAACATTGGGCCCTACTTTTTGTTAGAGCCTGTTTAAGGGTCAGGTTAAATTGGATTTGGGAAACGTTTAATCAGGCCAACATATTTTTTTTTTATCCTTGCTTAACCAGATCGGCCTATCCTTGGGTTTACTTTTTAGCCGAGCCCGTTTACGTATGAGTCAGATCAGGTTGGGGCAAGGTTACCTGATTACAACCAAACTGGCTGACACAAATACAACCAAACATTTTTCGACTTTTTGATTGTTTATTCATACTTATAAATATGTAGAATTGTAAGCTTGAAAAGGATTATAAAACGTACATGCATGTATTGAATATTATTTTAATTGTCTTTAGATTAGAACAACTGAGTCTGGCTTGAATTTAACACTGCTCAAACCCTTTCGATTACTACTCGGGTCAGGTCAAAATGATGATTCATACAGAATAGTTATCACAAAACCCAAATTATGGTTGTTCCAGCTGCATCAGTTCAATTGGGTCTCTGAGCTCGGGCTGTCTATTTCCATTGAAATTTTAATTTGGCGTTAGACTAGCTGTACATCTTGAATAAATAAGCATTATACATATTATGCACGTTGAAGATGCAGAAACTATGTTGAATTTCAAAAGCAGAGATTAAATCAGATATAGCTAAGGACTACACTGTTTTCCCCCCCCAATATTAATTGAATATAAATATTTATGTGTATACTTTTGTGTGTATGTTTTAATTCAATTCTTATACTTCTGTTTACATATGTAAAGATGTCATCCTATAAACACATTTGTAGTGGGAATAAATATGCATATACTGATCTGATTTCAAGTTTTATCTTTTTTTTTTATTAAGTTTATTTACAGTTAAAATTAGAATGAGTAACTATCAAATTAAGTGTAATTCCAATAGGGACATTTATCCACACATGATATCACCCAAAACTTTAAATATTACATGATGTTCTTTTAGTTCAGTGGAGAACTTGCTTGAAAACTAGAATGTCTCAAGTCTATCATCACAATTTTCGAATGAAGTTGAGGAAATTATAATGTCAAGGAGTGAAATAAAAAAAAGTTGTATATTATTTACATGTCATTTTTTTAATAAAATTTGAACTGTGGAGTGTCGAGTAATTATCAAATTTTGAATTTTGAGCATTATATCAGCCCTAGCATTGTTTTTATCTTTTGTTTGGCTCTTTTTGTTGTTTCAATGTATAACATCCCGTGATCTGAATGTAGAGATATTATTTGCTTTAATTTTAGGAACTGCATGACTTAAGTACTTTCTATGAGGTCATCCATCCCAGTACTACTCCAGCTTAGGCACGCTTAATTGTGGAGTTTCTCCATCATTAGCCTCACGGTTTTGCCCTAGAAGATGTCTCTACTATTTGATTTCACATTATCTATTTATACAGCTCAGAATCTCTCATCTTTTTTATGTTGGATGATTCATTTTTGTTCTCCTCTCATCACCTTATATCAGTCTGGAAGCCTATTAGGAGTTGCACTTTGCCTCAGTGATTCCTTTCTCTTAGGATATCACACGGCGATCATTCCACGCCTTCTTCGGCCACGAGTTGCTCTATTCAGTAGAGTTGATTTGATTCTAATTAATTTAAATTATCAAATCTTATTTCTTGGTTTAAGTATGTGATGTGCATGACATTTTTTTTGGTTAACACAACCTATTTAATTCTTCTACAATAGATGAATTATTCTATTTTGGTGCATGCTCCTACATGACTAATGAAACTCAAATTGATATTTGTAGATCTTCCATTTGGTATATTCCTTTTCAATGAAATTATGGCAAGATATTTAGTTGGTAAGCCATGAACCTATGAAAAGCAACCAACTTACCCACCCTCACCTCCCTTAACATCATTTGAGTATTAGAATGGAACTCATGACTGCTGAATATAACAAACTTAATCATAAAACTTGAAAATTTGGTTGAAATTATTTAAGGGCCCTTTTTGTTCAATATTTATTGTGATGTTTATGTTTTGTTATTAGGAGAAATGATTTATTTAAATAATGTTGTAAAAATAAAAATAGCATGCCAAGTTAGTCTGGGCTTTGTTAAATTTTAAAAAATCAGTATGACTGGTTGGATTTTTTCTTGGGTAAGTTAGTGTAGGTCTTCACAGTTTACTAATAATTATACTTTAGTCCATATTTTTTAAAATTTCAATTAGGTCCTTACGTATAATTATAGGGAAACTATAGAGACCTCCAAGTCATTTGATGTTTTTTTTTTAATGAGTTTTAAGCTTGTTTTTATTTAGGCTTTTAAGCAAATGTTAAATTTGTTTTTCTTATATTGATATCATTTGTTGTAGCTTGGAGAATATTACAATATTAGTACACTATGTGAGTTTTATTTGATCCTTGAATTGCATGTGCATTATTATGCAACATAAAATATGAATTTGCCAAGCTCATGGTAATTAATATTTCTTGTGTTTCTGTTTTATCTATGCTCATTTTATTTATATGATGGTGTGTCGAAGTTCATTTATTAAAGAATTCTGATAATTTGTGCTTCATTTGTTTGGTTCGAGGTAAGTTTTTTTTCCAACACAAATTTTAGTTATAAAGATTAATTTTATTTCACATTCAATATAAATACGTATATTAGAATTAAAAGTATTTCATATTTTGTATATTTTTTAATAGTAAGATATTTTTTTTTGTTAAATTGAAAAAATAAAATATTTTTTTTTATATTAAAAAAAAACTCGAAATAAATGAGTCCTTATTTCTAATTAGTTTTGATACCCATAACTTGTTAGGTTTTCTCTTTTTGATGTAATCTATTCAGTGGTATGCATATGCTTTTTATTAGAAAATTTGAGTTAAGGGATATTTGGTTTTTAATTTTTATGTTAATATTATTTAGATGTCTGTTATTTTTACATTATTAAAATATGATTATTAAAAATCAATTTAATTCTATCTCCATCTATTATTATAAGGGTGGTTATATAGATGTTAATTTTAAGAGATGTTTTGATGTTATTTCAGAGCATTAATTTTAGGAGATATTTAATTTAATGTTATTTTAATATTATGTCTTTGGTGTTTTAAAACAAGTTATTTTGTTTGATAATATTTTTAATTTAATGTTATTTTAATATTATGTCTTTGGTGTTTTAAAACAAGTTATTTTGTTTGATAATATTTTTAAATAATTTTTAAAAAAATATAAAATAGTTATTTAAAAGATAATATGTAAATGTATTTAATTTTTTTTAAATAATATTATAGAATATGAGGATGGCATTGAACCAATTACTTTCCAAAATCTATTTCATTTTCATTAGTCAAACAATTTGTTTATAGGCTCAAGTAGTTGAATAATTCATTTAAATCTATTTATATTTTATAAAGGGGAGAAGGATGCATTTGATTTTATTTAATTAGTTTGTATTATTTAAAATTTAAAATTATCTAATTTTTATGTTATTTTGTGATTATTATTTATTTTATTTATTGTTATTGATTTAAATTATATTGAAATTTTTGAGTTTAAGATATTATTATATAGATTTATGTTTTTTAAATTGTAATATTTGAGTATTGGGTTTTAATATAATTATTAAATTAATTTTTTTATTATTAAATTTTTAAATTTCTAATTCTCTCTAAAAACTTAACGTTAAAAAATAGATGGATTTGGATTTTTTTTTAGTAAATAGATGGATTTTTCTGATGTTTTATTTATTTAGTTTCTTTGAATATAAATACATACTTGAGAGTTTTTTTTTTTTAGAATAAATTCTTGAGAGTTGCACGTTTAAAACACAATCAAATTATCAAAAATACCAAGCATATAAAAAATTTAAAATAAAAATAATAAATACATGTACTTGAATTGATTTAACTTTAAATTTAGATTACGTAAAATGAGTCGAGTTAAAATGAGAAATTTCGATGATGGTACAGTCTGATTCGTAGAACGATTGACATAAAAGTCGTGGTTAATTTTATATCTATATTTATATATTTTTATTTTAATTGTAAATAAGTTGATATTTTTTTTTTTGAAGTTTAATGAGCTCTCATGGTAATTTATTTTAATAAATGTTCTTTGAATTAAAACTTTAACCAAAAAAAAAAAAATATCCGGTAGGATGTGAATTTATTTTTCTTATATTATTTGGATTTGTTTTTGAAAATATGCATAAACTACGTATATCAATTGCAATAAAAATCACTGATTCTAATATATTAAGGCCCTGTTTGGCACGAGGACTAAAATAGGATCAAAACAGGACTAAAATAGTACTAATTTAAATAATAATAATAATAATAAATAAAATTTTTAAATTATTCTACACAAATTTAAATATAAAAAAATATTATTTTATTTTACATACATAATAATTTAAAATAAAATTATCAATTTTATTTCACATTCTAAATCAAAATATTCAAATTGAGTATTTTAATTTAAGATGTGAAATAAAGTTTATATTTTTATTAAAAACTATTGAGTATGTGAAGTAAAATATTATTTTTTATATTAAAATTTGTATAGAATAATTAAAATAATTTATTTATTATTATTATTGTTATTTTTTAAACTAGTACTATTTTGGTACTGTTTTGGTCCTCGCGCTAAATAGGACCTAAAGTTCATATTTACACAAATATGTTAAATGTATTTAACATATTTCGAGTATTAATCTCTAAACTCGTATTTACATTTTATATCACCATCTAGCCTATTGTACCGACAACTACTATGTCGATTGCTACATGCTGTTGGCCTCCGTGCCCACGGCTTATTGCTTCATATCCAAGCTCGGAATTCGCCGTCGACTTTTCAATACATCACTTTACATAGCTATGAACTCCGCTCTTGTTTTCTATTTATTTCTACGATTTGAAAATTTAGAAGCGAGCGTTGATGAAAATTAACGATGGGATGGATACACTTGAATTAAATGTCAAATGTGGGGATCAATTTGCAGCTTGTTCAAATCTTAAGCACTTGTTTGGTTCATGGTATAATCATTTTTTCAATTTTTTTTATAAAAAAATTTAATTTATATATATATATATATATATAATAAGAAATAAAGTTAGTAAATTGTGAGAACATTAAATAAAAATAATTGATGTATTGAAAATTATATAAATTATTTTATTTTTTTTAAAAAATAATTATACACAACTTAAGCATGAACCAAGTAGGGTCTAAAACTCAAGTAATAATAAATAGGACAATAATTTTGGGGACTTGGATGTAATTTCCCTTTTAGGTTATGTGTGTAGTTGAAGTCATTTGATTGCAAATTACTAATATAATTTAATGTTAGCTTTGTAGAGAAAATAAAATAAAATAAAATAAAATAAAATAAAATAAAATAATGCATGACATTATCTGCACGCCAAGCTATTTGAAGTGAACTCCAACTCTTCCTTTTAGTTGCACTCCTTAAAAGAGACAAACAGCAAACAAAAACTAATGATTATTTTCATACAATTTTTTTTGAGAAATTTACATACATACCCCTTAATTTATGTTGAATTACATATTAAATCTCTTATTTTTTAATTTTACAACTTCACCCCCAAATCATCCAAAAATAATATTTTGTATATACCTATTATTAGTAATAAATATCCAAATAATTATAATCAACAAAAAAATCTTTTAAAAATCATGAGAAATGCCTATCTATGTTATTTTTGGATGATTTAGGGGGTGGAATTGTAAAATTAAAAAAATAAGGAGTCTAATATGTAATTCAAGATGAATTAAGGAGTATGTATGTAAATGCCCCAATTTTATTTTCATCATTTTTCTTTATTCTTCATGAAAAACATTATTTTTTCATTAAAAATAATAAATTTGTAACTTGTTTAATGTTTCGTGATCTTTTAGTTTTAGTTCGAGCTTTACGGATAGATCCCTTTCAAAGCCGATCTGAAAACTCGGAGGCCGAAACTTATAATCATGATTATAGAAGGACTTGAACTCAATATATTCGAGTAATAGATCAACTTTTTATTATCAAAAAAATGAAAACTTTTTACTACAAATAACAAAAAAATAATTAAAACATCGAGACAAATAGTTTTTGGAGTATCTGTTCTGTAGATAAGGAAATATTTCTCTTTTGTAGTACACATGGGCAGGTATCGGGCAGGACTTTGCCGTTAAAAGATTAGTATCGAATAGATCCAAAATTTTTAAAAATTAAAATCCGAGTTTTTAAATTTTATTAATTTTTTAAGGTTGTTCTTGAGTTCGACTTTAAGGTTTTACACTAGTTGATTTAAGTCGTACATATTAGGGGTGAGAATTTGGTTCAAAGATCGACAGTTGCACGACATTTGAAACGATATATAGATCGAATCGAGTTTATAGCTCGTAGTTTTATTGGGCTGAGTTCATTTCATGATCGGATCAGATCGATTTAGATTGAACTCGGCTTCGTTAATTATACGTATTCAAAATATAAGAAATAGAAATTATTTATACAGAATTGTTCACATATATTTTTTTTTATAAAAATATATGTGAACAATTCTATTTTGGGGGTATGGCTGAGTTGAGATTGCATTGTAGTGAATTTACATACATATTATTAAAATCTATTCATTTTATATATTTAATATTAGATAAAAAATTATATAAAAATTATAATTTTTGTTATATATATCGTAATTTTGTAGCATGAGCTGTTGTGCGTTAGTTATAATTTTTATAAAATTTTTGAAGATAATAAGTAATATTAAATATTTTGATATCAAATATATAAAATAATTAAATTTTAGTGAAATACATGTAATTTTCCCTTTGTTTTCAAAATAACTCTAGATACTTTGTGGCAGCTTGATTTGGTTCGATTAAAATTTAAGGTAGTTCGAAATCAACTGTTGATCGAGGCGAGCTTGAGCCGAGTCTAGCTCTAGCTACTTCGAATCATTCTCGTTCCTTCGAATCACACAAGTGCCCATCTCAAATTCAAATTCGCATAGTTCAATGGATGCGGACGGATGATAAACTCCGAACCACTCAAACTCGGTCAACATCTATTTTCAGTATTCAACCATACTTGATTGAGGAGGTTGGATGAGTAGTTTTTGGAGACTGGATGAGTAGTTTTTGGATTTAGCCGACTGAATATTGAGAACTTATTGCAGTCGGACAGTCTAATATGTAGATTTTGCGGCAGCCATTCGGCGTGCGACACCTGCGTGCGGGTCCACCATTACGGCTCGACATACATAGCAATTTTTATTACATATGTATTATAAAATATCTTATACGTAACAGATTTTATCATATATGTATCATAATATATCTCATACGTAGCAAGTTTGCTCACATATGTATCATAATAGTTCACCAAAATTACTACATATAAAATATTTTATGATATATATGTGATAAAGTTACTACATATGAGATATATTATGATATATATGTGAGCAAACTTGCTACGTATGAGATATATTATGATATATATATAATTTAAAATCTGCTATGTATGAGATATTTTACGATACATATGTGATAAAAATTGCTGCGTATGCCGAGCCGTGATGGTGGGACCCGCACGCAAGTGTCGCACGCCGAATGGCTGCCGTAAAATCTACGTATTAGGTCGGGTTAACTAATAGCGGACTATCACATTGGCGGGTTTATCATTCGGTCGGCCGAACTCAATGATTATTCCACGTGAAAACAATAATTTCCCAAATTGAGGAATGGGAGAATTAAATGAAGTCGAATAATTTTTTTTTTTTTTTTTTTTGAAGTCGAATAATTTCAAAAACGGTGCTTTTGATGGCTTTTTCCCCCACGCTACCGCTAATCCTGCCGTTACAGAATGCTTTTGGTGCTCTGTTTTATATCTCTATTGAATGGGCGAGTGGATGAGGAGGACAAGCAATTAACTTTGTGCCATTGGTCTCATTGTTTCACATTTATCCCTCTCCCCCTCCGCTTTTCCTTCTCTTTTGCGGAGACCCGTAACGGTCCCCTCATTCCTTCTCTCCCCTGTTGGTTATTTGGTGGTTCCTCTCTCTCTCTCTCTCTCTCTCTGTGTGTGTGTGTGTGTGTGTGTGTGTATCAGTTTCATGGCCGGACGCTGCTCCTTCGCCATTATTCTTTGGTTATCTCTTCTGCTAGCAGAAGCGAGGTCATCCATATCCTCTGAGGTGGGTTTTGTTTGAAGTTTGCTTAATGATTTCGTATGAGGTTTTTTCGGTTTGGTAGTTGAGAACTTGCGCTAATTCTCAGGTTTATGTGGTGTATATGGGAAGCAAGAGCTACAGAGGCGACCCTGAGGAGATTCTCTCTGCGGTTCATGGCGGAAGGTCAGTCTAAGCCTGTTTAGTAATCGATTTTGAGAAGAAAAAAGATGAATTGGGGGATTTTTGGTGTTTAATTTGACAGCAAGGAGAAAGGCCGGGCTTCTCATGTTTATAGTTATGGCAATAGCTTCAGAGGGTTCGCTGCGAAGTTAACGGAAGAACAGGCCCTTAAGATGGCTGGTGAGAATCCATTGTTTTGGAGTGAAACCGCGAGCTTTAAATTTCGATTATTCATGGATTCTTCATGGAGTTGCAGAGATGCCGGGTGTTGTTTCGGTGTTCCCTAATCTGAAGAGGCGGCTGCACACAACCCATTCATGGGATTTCATGGGTCTCAATGCCGATGCTGCAATGGAGATTCCAGGCTTCTCCACGAAGAACCAGGAAAACGTTATCATCGGATTCATTGACACTGGTGAAGCTCTCATCTTTTCTTTTAGAGCACTGCTTCGGTTTATTTGCACAAAAAAAGAATGCAGATCCATGTTTAAAGGGTTTTCCCCTTTCTTTTATTAGTACCATTGACGCAAATGCAACTTGAAATCGATTAAATGTGGCAGTGGATTCTCCAGTTGAAGTCGATTAAATCTTTAGTTGGCTAAAATCAAATTCGAACTCGAAATTGGAATGTTCAAATTCAAGTTGAGCCCAAAACTTGCTCAAAATCGGGTCAATGTGGACCCAACTTCAGTTTGATTTCTTCTGTTATGCAGCCATGAAGCATATCATGTGGAGTGGCAGAGGATTCTCCAGCCTGTTGTCTGTTAGACAGCTTGGAAGCTTGGATGATTTTGATGAATGAGTGGGTGAAGGGCTGCTAATTGTTTTAATTATATTCTTGTCAGAAAGCTGTGAAATTACCCAGTTCATTACTCCTTTTCTATTTTTATATTTACTTTTTGTCTATTAAGTCATGATTCTCTATGTTTTCTTCCCTGTAAGTCCGCAGGTGTCCCATATTTCAGATCTTTCTTTTCAAATTTAATCACTAGAGTTTTCTCCTTAAGATCTTGTTATTCACAGAACATGGATACTAATACTGATGCAGTATCACATTGTTATAAAAATTTCAGGAATATGGCCAGAATCGCCCTGCTTCATTGACGAAGGGATGCCGCCTGTGCCCTCGAGGTGGAGAGGAGTGTGCGAAGCCGGGGACTCGTTCTCAAACTCCTCATGCAATAAGTTAGTCTCGAAAACAAGATCATAATCATCACCATTGAATTTGGAATATAAATTTATACTTCAGCCATAACCCACAATAGTTCCATAGATCTATTGTTGAAGCCTCCTCTCTCAATTGTTTGTAGCATGAGGCAGAAAAGAAAATGTTCTGTGTTGCATCCATGCTGCAAGACGAATGAGCTTGTGCCCGAGGTTCAACACGCTATCAAAGCCAAACGGCTCAACTTAGAACCTAGTGTCCTCCAATTATTTTTAGCATTACAGAAAAGAACAAGAACTCTTCTATAATTAATCGGCGCTGCAGGCAAGCTTTGGTTCGTCATAGATCATGAACAAAGCAATTCTTGGTCAATAACCTACAAGCTTTTAAGTCAATTCGTTACTAGAATTTAGTATATTATTAGAGCTAGAGGTCTCAAATAAAGCTGTCATCCTTGGTTGCTTGCCTATTTCTTACATATGGTGGAAAATAAAGGGATTCTGCGAGGTAAACGAGTTTGCATTTAAGAGAGTATGCAAGGATATAGAATTATTCGTATAATCTACTAGCGTAAGCTTTTTAAGTGTGTTGGTTCCAAAGATTTAATATAATCATCATAATAAAATCATCATTGAATCCATGTTGCAAAGTTTGAACTTTTATGTTCATTGTTTACTAGGGATTAACATAATTCCCAAATAAAATTCATTATAGAAATACCGGCATGCCGTTCTTGTATTTTCTAAATATACACGTGATGCATTTCTTACATGAATCGTGCATCAAACTCATTGCCTACGACACACATGGATTTCGTTTAAGAAATGTATTTTCAAAAATGTATGTAATAGTTCACATATTTATAAGAAACACACTCTACGCACCTGAGTAGATTTCAAGTCATTATCCTATGGCAGAAAGGTGATAGGAGCAAGATACTATCTTGGTGGCTATGAAGCCGAGGAAGAAATGGCTGAATCACCTGTAAACTCCGTGAAAAATGTGAACTTCAAGTCTCCAAGGGACAGTTCTGGGCATGGCAGCCACACTGCCTCCACTGCAGCTGGGAGCTATGTGAATGATATGAACTATAATGGTCTAGCTGATGGAGGAGCTAGAGGAGGTGCTCCCATGGCTAGGATCGCAGTCTACAAGGCCTGTTGGGATTCTGGTTGCTATGATGCTGACCTGCTAGCTGCCTTTGATGATGCCATCAAAGATGGCGTCGATATAATTTCGATTTCTCTGGGTCCTGAATCCCCTCAGGGAGATTACTTTAATGATGCAATCTCAATTGGCTCATTCCATGCTGTTAGCAAAGGAATCGTTGTTGTTTCATCTGCTGGCAATGTTGGGACGACAAGAGGTTCTGCCACTAATCTTGCTCCATGGATGTTCACAGTGGCAGCAAGCTCCACAGACAGAGATTTTGTCACTGATGTCAAACTTGGGAATGGAGTAAAATTAGCGGTAACATCTTTTTCTCCTGATGAATTTTTTGTTTAATTGCTTCTAAACCTTTCTGCATTGCATGTAGCAGGGAGTAAGCCTGAATACTATTGAGATGAACTCATCTGTTCAAACTATCGCAGCATCAGACGCAAATGCTGGATATTTTACTCCTTATCAATCAAGGTTAGAAGACAAATTTATCATCCTGTGATTTTTGTTGAACTGCTTGAGATGTCACACAGTAAAGCTATTTTTTGTTCATTTATCTGCTCAGCTACTGCTTGGAGAGTTCCTTGAATAGAACAAAGGCTAGAGGGAAGGTTCTAATCTGCAAGCATTCTGAGAGCTCTTCTGAATCAAGACTTGAGAAGAGCTTGGTGGTGAAGAAAGCTGGTGGGGTGGGGTTGATTCTGATTAGTGAAAATGAAGATGATGTTGCTGTGCCATTCATCATTCCTGCGGCAACTGTTGGAGTAGAAAATGGTGACAAAATTCTCTCTTATGTCAACCAAACAAGGTTTGTCTAAGTGGATATGCTAGAAACTGAGGATGAATCTTGTTAAAGTTATCTCTAGCAGTAATAGTTTTAGGTATCTTAATTTTATTATATTAGAGAAATGGTTATATAAATGAGGGCATCACAGATAGATTGAAGTTGTGTGACTCAAATGGAGAAGCGCCTCAATTAAGCCAGCTTTATCATATGTATCAGAACATAGGTAATAAATAAACCACAAGCATCAGAACTCAATGTTATTGAAATGAAACATTTTAAGATAGATGTGTTTATAAAAGTAGAATATAGCGAAGATAAGATTATAGGATATAGACATAAACAGTGTGTAGAAAAGGGAATCATTTGCTGGGATAAATATAAGAATTGTCCTACATTGAATTATCAATAAGAAGTTTGAGATACTGATATAGAAGTGTTGACCCTTATACATTGGCCTAGGCTTCTAGGTAGGAAGGTGTCAATGCTTGTGTATTAGCATTAATTTGGTGACCCTACCAACTACTAGACGAGTCGATAGCATTTTTGTTACACAACTATTGCACACAAAAAAAAATTTATACGAGCTACAGTTGACAGCACAGGTTGCATTATGCATGATTAGTTGGTGAAATATGGTTCGTAGCCAATTACAAATCGTTGAGATAACCGAATACTAATGATGATGCTCTTTTGATCTTTTTTCCTTGTCATTTTAGCAAAATATTAGAATTTTGGGATAATTATCTACATGCCACACCATTTAGCATTATTTATGCATTACTCATCCATTCTTAGTTAATTACGCTATGCACACTCAAAAAACATTACAAAATCTTACACACACAAACTTTAACTTGTTTTCATTATAATGAGTAATTATAATTTGTCTATAGTTAGATTACCAAAAATCTGAGCCATTCATCATATTATTTTAAGGATATTTAAATATATTTTGAGTGAAAATCCTAAAATCTTAATATTTAGGTGGTGGCAAGGGAAAGAGACATCCGCGACGTGAATTTATTTTCGGACAAATCAACGCTTTAGTGTAGCATTGAGGAAGAAAAATATATATACTATTAAGGGTAAAAATATAATTTTAACGAAATATTTTTTTTTCAAATAGATTTTGACTGAGTTTTAACTCAAGTGTATGTATGTAAGATTTTGTAATGTTTTGAGTGTACATACGGTAATTAACTAAGAATGAATGGGTGATGCATAAATAAAGCTAAATGGTGTGGCATGTAGGTAATTATCCCTAGAATTTTTCATTTCTCTTGCAACGCAATCTCCATAAATGCCATCACTATTTAGTAGCATGCAGATTTTAATGAAATGAATTAAATATTATGTCCCATGAATTTTTCCTCTTCATTCTGTCTTTTAGGTTCTTCTTATCCTTACTCTTCTTGATGCACTGACTTTTAAAAACGATTGGTGTTCCCTGAAATTATTTTAGGAGACCATCATCGCTTATTTTACCGACGAAGACAGTGTTGGGATCTCGAACGGCACCCCAAGTTGCGGCATTCTCTTCTAGAGGGCCCAATTCTCTGACGCCTGAGATTTTAAAGGTGAAGAAAGAAAAAATCTTGGGCTCTGTTAGTACTATATATAAGAATTTTCACATTGTTGTCTGATATCATGAATGTGCTTTGTAGCCTGATATCATGGCTCCTGGACTGAATATATTGGCAGCTTGGTCTCCGGCAAATAAGAAGATGAAGTTTAACATACTTTCTGGAACTTCAATGTCTTGTCCTCATATAACTGGACTGGTGGCCTTGATCAAAGCTGTGTACCCCAGCTGGTCTCCTGCTGCTATCAAGTCTGCTATAATGACAACAGGTAAAAAATGATCAAATAGTTGGATTTGATCTAGTTAATTACTTTAACCTCATGAAGTCACAGTATTAGAATGATGGTTCATTATAGGATACTCCTAATTTGCAAACTCATTTGCTTTTACATGAATGCATGAATAGAAGTCCTCTTGGGTATCATAGGAAGTGATTTAGAAAGAGATAGAGGAAGAAAAAGCAACACAAATTTTATATGATTCGGTAAACTTCTCCTATGTCCAAGGCCACGCTGAGGATATCTTATCCCAAGGTATTCAATTAGAATGACAGCTAGCCCCCAATTTGTAATGGTGAATAGGGAAAGCAAACACAAGATGATCAATTCCGAGTATTTTAAATTCAAATCTTTCCCTATAACTGGATTTGTGAAACTGGATTGAATCATAGAATTCTACAACATACAATCAAAAAACATAAATTTTGCATTTTATACACTTCAGTTATCTACCACGGTACTTGCATTATTATTGTTGAATTATTTTTAACCCTCTAAGTATGGAAGAAGAGACCGTTCGTTCATCAATCTTGAAAACTCACATCACACATTAAGTATGTTAGGAGAAAAATACCATGGGGACAAAGTAGAGCTTAATACATAAGTGAATAGACATCATTTAACCCAAAACCTAGGCTAATTAAGATGGTTGCTTTCATATTATCACAACATGTTGAGTACTAATGTGGGATAGTGCTTCATATGCACTCCTAACAATCACTCCCTCATATGAGAATCCATCCACATTGCTCTTTCCTTATTCATTGGTCATTTTAACTCATCAGTTATATATACATAAAGAGCCCACTCAATTACCCTAGGCCACAATTTCTTGGATTTCGTGCTCAAATATAGTCAAAGATAGCAAAGGCCGTCGGAGCACAACTTGCATAAACCATTTGATCTCAGCAGAACTATCAGCTTTGACACCAAGTGTTTTTTGAAGATCAATACTGCATGTTGGGGGAAAAATAACAGGTGGAGCTAAGTTGGGCTCAATCCCCAATTGAATTGATACCATTTAACCTAAAAACTTAGGTTAACAGGTTAGGTCCATGACTTATATATTACGTGCCATACCTTATTGTTGACTACTAATGTGAGATAATATTTCACGTGTTATCCCAGCACCACTGCTGTAATAGGGAAGAATTAGAATATTCCTTTTTTAAAGAGCATGTCAACCTTTAACTTTCTTGTTTAAATCATTATATTTACATGCTTCATTCTATTTACATGCTTTAAGTCTACACAATGTAAATTCTGTGATTTGGATGGGTAAAATGTAAACAAAAAAGTTTAATATTGCCCATATGCATGGAATTTCCACCTCAAATGAACTGCAAACCATGAAAGTAAAACTGACCCTGAACACCAAATTGCAGCTACCACATTAAACAAAAACGGCAGACCCATTTCTGAAGAGCCGAAAGGAAAGACGGCAGACCCCTTCAGCTATGGTTCTGGCTTTCCAGTTCCGGCCAATATTCTGACTCCAGGCCTCATATATGATGCCCAGCCTTCTGATTACAAGGCCTTTCTGTGCTCCATAGGCTATGATGACAATTCCTTGCAGCAAATTACAGGAGACAAGAGTGTATGCATTCAACCGTCCCCTTCTGCTTCGAATCTGAATTACCCGTCAATCACAGTGCCTGAGCTGAAGAACAGCATCTCGATCGAAAGAACTGTGACAAATGTAGGGAATCCCAGGAGCATTTACAGATCTGTTGTGCATCCTCCTAGTGGCATCAATGTAACAGTGATTCCCAAGTTCCTTGTTTTCAGTAGATATGGTGAGAAGCTGAGATTTACAGTGAATTTCAGAGTTGAAGTCCCTTCAAAGGATTATGTTTTTGGGTCTTTATCATGGAAGTCAGAGGATGCAAGGGTGACCAGTCCCTTAGTAGTTAGAGTTGTGTCTTCAAGTGAAGGGCTGATGTGAATAAGAAGAAAAAAGAACAAAATGAGAAGCTGATTTGATAGAGAAGAAGATTGAAAAGTATATTTCACATTGAAATAGAAGACAGGAGGAGGATAGTGATTTATTGATGAAAAGGAAATAAATGTTTTTATGTCAGATTTATGTTAGATAAGTCCCATTTATGTCTTTTTTTCCATAGTTTTACAGCATCAGATCTCTGAATACTTGTATATATATTGTTTGGTGAAGGATCTCTCATTCAGTTTCTACTTAGAAATGGGTTTGCATTAATGGCATGTTATTTATTCTCAATTTTAAGTTGAAATAAATTTAGAACAACTAAATTCTACTAGTTCAGAAGCACCTTCAGCTTAATATAACTTGCAGAGAGGAGTAGATCAGCTTTAAAAATGTATGGCATGTGGTGCAATACGAGACATTTTTTTGTGTTCGGTGCGTGCATTATTCAGGCCCATTCATCGGGCGCCTCGTGCGGGCTTCGACTAGGTTCGTGCACACATGGCGCTCTGTGAGTGGGTGCCGAATGTTTTGATGTTCCAAATCTAAATTTTTTTCGTGCAATACAAAAGCTTTAGCACTTTTCAGACGGACTGATCAAAAACAAACTCGTAGAATATGAGAAATCATTGATGGCCCTCTGACTTGGAAAATGAGAAATCATTGATGGTCCCTTTGGAAAATCTTGTTTCGGTTTTCCCGTTCACGAAATCAAACTGACCGAACGAGATTGTAAATTGTGAAATGAATCGATTGAGTTTTATTCGAGCTGTTCAGTTCCTGTGAACTTTTTGTTTCGCTTTTCCAGTTCTAAAATAGATCGACTGAATTTTATTCGCTTCATTTGGTTCATCACTTCTACAATCGACTTTAGAGCCATAGATTGCACAAGTGTTATTAAAATGAATTAAAAAAAAAGACACCGTCATTTCACGAATTCGAAACTCAAAAACACAAGATTCGTAGGCAATAAGCTCAGAAAACATCTCAAATGAGCCCAAACAAATGATCTTAACATGTTATTTGGTTCATTAGTCGGTTCAATCTTACAAAACACGAAATTAAACCCAATTCGAGTAACCAAATTGGTCTATTCAAATCATAATTAAGTTCACAAGATACTAAACCGTACTAAACTTGGGTCGGTTCGATTTTTCAGTTTCAATCACTTTAATGCTTGTTCCTACTCCGAAACAGATTAATAGATACCTCAATATTTGAATTATTTGGTACCATCTAAACTGAATTATTCATATATAATTCTACTAAAAGATAATTATATTTTTTCAAGGCAGCTTAGAATTTAATAGAATGAACAGTATATATATATATATATATATATATATATATATATATATTTATATAGTTTTATATTATTTTTCAAATTAGTGGATAAGGTAGAATAGAATTTGCTGATTACAATCTTATATTTTTCTAATATTTTGTTTGGTCAAACTAAATTTTTTTTTTTTTTATTTAGCTAATGAGAGCGCACCAGCCGACGCAACATGCCCCAATTGACGTGCGAATAGTGCTCTATCTGAATGCAAGAATTTCTCGCCGGTTAGTCGAGAAGGGCCTTAATATAATTTATATTTATATATATATTACTCGTGTTTAACTTATTTTGCAAAGTATTATATCCTATTTAAATATAGAAGATATTTTAAATATAGCACGAAAGATTTTGAATATGCATGTTCATAGGCGTAACGAGTTAACTCCAAGTTAAATTGGCTAAATTTTGAATGAGTTAACATAATATCACAAGAAAATCAAACCAATTTTGAATAAAATAAAATTTAAATTCAATTTTTACCAAAATTGCCACCAGAGCTACTATGGTAAACATTTATCCTTTTTTACCAAAAAAAAGTAATTTTTTTTTGAAAAAAATAAGAGCCGATTATCTGACGTGGCTTCGTTTGGTTCATATATTTTTTGAGCTTCAACAAAAATTTTAATCTTAAAAATTAACTTTATTTTACATTTAATACAAATTTTAATATAAAAATTTATTTTATTGCATATCTTACGTATCTCTTAATATTAAAATAATTTTTTTCATTAAATTCATAAAATAAAATATTTTTCTCTCTTCTTCAAGAATTAGCTTTCCAACCAAATAATTAAGGCCAATCATAAATTTTGTTAGAAGAGAAATATAATAAGCATAAATTAGCTCTTTTTTGGCTAATGAATAAGAATCATTATTTATATATAAACCCTCTACTTATTGTTGGACTACTAATATGAAATAATTGATTATGTGCATTTCTTTGATAATTTGGGGCCATCACGTGAGGTCTGTTTGTTTGTAAAGTTAAATTTAACAAGGTTAAAATTAAATTTGAATAGAAATATATTTTTATTGAAAGTTGTGACTGATGTGAAATAAAGTTAGTTATTATATTGGGATATGTGAGAGATATGATATAAATTAGTTATTATTTTAGTAATATGTGTAGAATGTGAAATAAAGTTAATTTTTAATATTAAATTTTATGTGTGATGTGATATGCCTGATTAAAATTAAATTAAGTTATTTTTTAACGGCCAAACAAACATGGTCCACTTGTATTATATCTACATAACTTGTTTTGGGTAATATTAAGAAAAGTGATGATCTCCATTAGTATCATGAATGTAAGAATCAATTACATCAATGTAAGAAGGAATTAAATAAAGATGCTAAGATAGATGTATGAGTATATACAAAAGGATAGAATAACAAATAAATATATCCTTAAAAAGGTCAGAGTAGCCTCAATTGAGGTTAAACTTAGAAAGAGTCAACTCAGATAGTTTGTATATATAAATTTTATGCCGATTTCAGTAGAGAAAGTTAGATTATTGAATTTGTCTATATAGAAGACAAAAAGAAATGCCACAAAAGATAGGACAAAAAATTATAAAAAATAATCTTATATATTTGAAGCTAAATAAGAATTTATTATTTAATATAGTATAATGAAAACAAAAGATTCATGTAGTCGATCCCACGTAGTGGGATAAAAGCTTGGTTTACTATTATTAATGTAGTGTAGGAAGGAGTTGAGACTATCATCAGAAGAATGTGTAAAATCGATAAAATATTGCACTCGATATTCTATGGTAGCCTTTAATCAATATGAAAAATATTATTAATGATGAAGACAACACCTCACAAAAATCTCTAAGCAACAACGGCCTCATCTCATAGAATTTCTCAAACGAAAGAAAGTGGAGGATCTCAAGCAATAGCTCCACCAAAGGAGAAGATATGATCTATTACTTTGAAGATTGACTTATTTTAATAGGAGTATACGTATCTTTACAATTGCGCCATCAAGGACCTTCACGTCGAAACCATACGTTAAACATAGTGCTCAGAGAGTCATCTCTTATAATTCACATCGAGGGACCTCCAATCACCTCGTATAGCCTTTTATTGTAACCAAGCAAGTATATTGAACTCCTTGAGCTACCTATGAATGACGGGTTTTCCTTCTAAATTTGGTATAACCGTCCTTTATTTTGCCAATTATATTTCCTCTTAAGTCTTTAATCTACATTTTATTTCTAATTTTTTGTTTTCAAATCCACTCCTTGACATTTGAGTCAACAAATATCTTAATTGATAGTCCCTCAAGTGGGAGATCATTCGTTCATTTAAGACGATACTTTCATACATCTACGAGTTGTATAATCTTTTATTAATTTTGCAAAAAAATAATTTTTCATGAACTAAATTGTTTTCAGTGTCTTTCAAAATTTCAATTTAGAATTCTTGGATGTTTGGCAATGAGCTAAAAATCATTGCTGATATTAGCTATGGCTAAAATCTTAAATTTATTTTAAAAAAAACTTAAAATTTTATTTTATATTTCATCTCACACAATTCTCAATATTAAACAATTACTTTATTACACATTCAATACAATTCTCAATAAATCAATCAACTTTATTTCACATCCTACACAATTTTTAATATAATCAACTTACTTTATTTCACATTATACATATTTTTTAAAAATAACTAAAAATTTCAACCAAATCTTTTTTTTTTATTACCAAACATAGCCTTAAAGTCAATGAGTGCAAAGGAGATTGAACAAGAAGGGAAAGTCATCCACTTTTTTTTTTTGATAAATATCCCCTATAATTATTGATAAAATACATCTTGTGGGAAAAAAATAAAATCCTCTCACCTAAATATTTCCTAATAGTCAACTTGCAAGGCTTCTTTGTATTCTTCTAGAAAAATCTAATTTTTTTGATAAAAAATCTATTTTTTTAGGTGCCTTTTTATTTATATTCCTCTAAACAAGAAATTAATGTACCCTAAATTGAATTTAAAGATGGATAATGTAATTCTTGGGAAAATATTAGACATTTAGTGTTTTAATAAATGAATGATTAATAATAAAATTATTATGAGATTTTTACCCGTATGACACAAAAAACTTCAATATTTACTTATTAGACACCCTAAAGTTAAATATTACATGACACACACTTATTTATTTTAATTTTACAACCAACACACCCTAGTTAAAAAATCCTTACATTTTATTTAAGTAAACCATACTTAAGTTATGTTTTAACTTAAATAAAGTTCATAGAAATAAAATCTAACTCTCGGTGCACCTTAACTTAAATCTTACATGTTAAAAACTATTTAAATCTATTATTTATGTAGAATATTTTAAATCTAATCGTTAGATGCTCATCTTAACGATTAGATTTAATTTAAGATACAAAAGGGGTTAGATTTTATTCCTATGAACCTTATTTAAGTTAAAACATAACTTAAGTATGATTTACTTAAATAAAATGTAAGAATTTTTTAACTAGGGTGTGTTGGTTGTAAAATTAAAATAAATAAGTATATGTCATGTAATATTTAACTTTAGGGTGTCTAATAAGTAAATATTGAAGTTTTTTGTATCATACCGTTAAAAACCCCAATTATTATTCACTTCACTAAAAACATCTAAATACTAATATTTTTTTAAAAAAAATCTTATTATGCAGTCTTACTAAATTCATCAATTATAATATAAGTTTTGATTTATTAAATAATTTAGTAAAATAATAACTTAAATTAATTCTATATCAATTTTCCAAAATATATTTATCCTTTATTTAATTTCCCCTCTTCACCTATTGGTCAGCAAGGTATTATGGACCAGACAGCGGATCGCCGGCTCCAATCAGGTCCAACGTGGCTCCACAATGCCGTACGACCGACTCTGCATCTGGACAACGGACGGCTCGACACCAATGACGCATGAACAAAGCATCCCGATTCCGTACGGTTCTGCCACGTAATCGGCCTTAATTTATTTTTATTTTTATTTGACCTTATTTATTAAAAAAAGGATAATTACGTAAATGCCACACTATTTAACCTTATTTATGCATTACTCATCTATTCTCAATTAATTACGCTATACAAACTCAAAATACTACAAAATCTTACATTCATACACTTAGTTAAAACTCGATCAAAATCTTTTGAAAAAAAATATTTTTTTAGTAAATTATTAAAATTATATTTTTACCCTTAATGTTATATATATATATATATATATATATATTTTTGAATGTCATACTAAAGCACTAATTTGTCCTAAAATTAATTCACATTGCAGATGTCTTCTTCTCTTGTCACCATTTAAATATCAATATTTTAGGATTTTTACTTAAAATATATTTATATATCTTTAAAATAATACGACGAATGATTAAAATTTTTTGTAACCTAACTATAGTTAGTTTATTGGAAAATTATGATTATTTATTATAATAAAAATAAATTAAAGTGTGTGTATGTAAGATTTTATAATATTTTGAGTGTGTATAGCATAATTAATTAAGAATGGATGGGTAATATATAAATAAAATTAAATGACGTGGCACGTAGTTAATTATTTAAAAAAAAAAAATTGAATATTATAATTAAGAAAAACTCCAGCTGTATTGTCCGTTCCACAGCACCGAAAAGCGCCACGTGTCCCCCTTCCTCCTTCGCAGACGGGAAAGTCAGGTAACGGGATTTAAGATTTAACCTTAATTAAAACGTGATTAAGCCTAATAGGTTAAATTGCGTTTTAGTCCCCGAGCTCTTGTGACTATTTCATATAGTTTTATTATTAAAAGAAAACATTTTAGTAGATCCTTTCGCATATATATATATATATATTAATTGTGATGCTAATAGAGAAGAGAATTGTTTCATTTTACTTAATTAAAATTTGAATTGATTAAAATGAAATAGACTGAAATTATTATTTATATAAGATTTTTAAATATATAATTGTCAGAAACTAAAAGTATTGAGAAATAAAACTATATATAAGTATATATTAATTTCTATATTCAAATGATTTTTCTATAAATAAATTACAATTTAATTCAAAATTGACATCGACTCAAAACTTGACATATAATAGAAGAATTCTATCTACCTAAATAAAAAATTTATAATAAAAAACTATAATTTAAAGTTGAAGGTAAGTTGACAATAAGTTTAAGTTCTTCTTTATTTTAGCAATAAGCTTAACTACGCCGTTAATAATATTATTCAATTACGACGTTAATTATATTTAATTCGCATCAATTAAAATTTAGATGATTTTTTAATTGATTGATTTTTCATTATAAATATATTTTTAACTTTTATATTATTTCATGTATATATATTATGTATATTATAGAAATAAAAAATTTGAGTTTTTTATATGATAATAATTAGTCCCAGGTCTTAATATCACATTCTTTTTTTTTTAAATACGGCAAACTAATATGTCATTAAGGAAATTGTAAATTGATTATTTTTTCCTTCATCTTTTATGGTATTAATTATTAATGGAAGGGTGTTTTCGTAATTTGAGGCGTCTGAACCGCCTCGGGTGATTTCGGTGAACAAACGTGCGCTTTTCTGTTGCCAAACCGGAGAAGAGCACGAAGGGCATGCGCACGCGCCGGAGAGAGAGATTCCTCTGCCCTTTTTCTTTGTCGACGGGTCTTTTCTCGCTTCTGCTTGCTGGGCTCCGCCGTCGCCGGAGAGGAGAGTTGCCGGCGAGTCGTCGACGGGAAGAATTAGGGGGAGAGAAAGGAGGAGTCTTTATTGAGTGCTTGGGAAAGGTTAGAGAATTTCTTTTTCACGGTCTCGTCAATTTCGTTTGGAATCTATGGGTCTTTTTGAGTCTTAAATTATTTTCCTGATTCCCGTTCAGCATTTGCAGAAGTTAAAATGAGTAATGCTTTCGCTTATTCTTCTTATGAATCTATGGTTCGTTCTTCCTTTCGGATGTTTTGCAGAACCGTGACAAAAACAGAGGCTCTGCCCGGAGGAGGCGGTGCGCGGCCGTGGTGGCAGCCGCCGGAGATATGGGCTGGAGCTTTGATTTTCAAGGAATGTTGAAGGAGAGAGATGAAAGTTGATAGAGGTAATAAATAAAACCTCCATTAATTGGTCCTTGCTTCTTCTCTCAATCTAATCCTATATGTGTCCTTCAGAGAAGCCAGAACGAAGCATTCAATATTTGATTTTTATTCCATCGCCAGCGAGCTTCAAGCCTCACAAATGGTACTTTTCTTTTGTTAATAGCATCTTTAGGTTTTGTTTGTAAAAGCAAATGAAGATCACGATTCCTACGATGGATTGAAACCTTGAAGAAATTGGAATTTCTCACTTAAAAAGGGGTTTGAGTTCATTATATTCCAAGAGATGGAGGGAGAAATTGACTCGCCGCTCACCTCTCCCATTTTCCTTCAGCCGTCGCTTCCCCGCCGGTGCTGCGACGCTTTGCCGGCAGCGAGGAAGCGGGATGTCCGCTGGAAGAGCACCGGCGTCCTGCGGCAGAACCCTAACCCTAACCCTAATTGGAACCCAAACGTTTGGGATTGGGACAGTGTTGGGTTCTTAGCAAAGCCCTTGGAAAATGCCCAAGTTGGATCCCACGACGTTCATGATGTCACCGGTGAAGTAGAGGGGAAGAAGGTTGGAGAAGGAGAAGAAGATGAAGATGCCCATAGCTTAACTTTGAAGCTTGGTGGGGCGGTTTACCCTATGGTGGATCCCCGGCCTAGCAAAAAGATCCGGTCAGGATCGCCAGCTGCCGGAAGCCATCCGGTTTGTCAAGTTGATGATTGCAATGCTGATCTTTCCGCTGGAAAGGATTATCATCGGCGCCACAAGGTTTGTGAGCATCATAGCAAGGCAAGCAAGGCAAATGTTGGGAAGCAGATTCAGAGGTTTTGTCAACAGTGTAGCAGGTATTGAATCACATTCACCACTCTATATTAGTATAAATATGTATGTTAATTATCGAAATTGAAAAATTTACATTACAAAAAATCAATGCACTGAAAGTTTCAATGTCTTTAGTCTTGCTGGCATATTCTTAAAGGAGTTTTCTTTTTCTTACCTCATGTGTTGTATATGTAAAGTTTTTGCTATCTATGAATTGTCTGATATCTTTCATCCTAACCTAGGTTAGAAGTAACTCAATTGTAATTGTAAAACTTGCCATAGATGATAGAAGAGTAAAATGCAATATTTACGTATTTGTACTTGTGTAATGTAAGTTCTGTGATTTGGCGTAGTGCTTATGTATATCCTTAGATCATTAGATCAATGAATTCTTATTTGGGCTGAGTTTTATTCGTGTTGATTATGTGCAATTCAGATTTCATCTGCTTTCAGAGTTTGACGAGGGTAAAAGAAGTTGTAGGCGCCGCCTTGCTGGGCATAATCGACGAAGAAGGAAGACTCAGCTGGAAGATATGCCCTCCCATTCACCACCCATCCAAGATCATGCAAACAATGGAAATGCTAACTTGGATTTTGTCAATTTCATAAATAAATATGCGCAAGCACAAGGTAAAAATGGTTATATTGCTTGTGATGTTTAGTTCCCTTCTACTTGAGATCTAAAGTATCCTTTTGGTATCTGTAACATCAGCTATTGGACAAGATCACTTTAGTGCTGGCCCATCTATACCAAATAGAGATGAGCTAATCCAAATTTTTAGTAAAATAAAGACTTTGCCTTGCTCAAACATAATGTTCAAGTTGCCAGAAAAAGTGGTATTGGACCTAAATGAAACTCAAATATCCCAAAAAGCTCCCATGGAATGGTCATCAAAAGCAAGTAAAAATCCTTCCTGCTCATCAAGAAACAATTCGGTTGTGTCTTTGTTGCGAGTTCAGTCAGGGTTAATGAGTGATGGTGATACAGATGGTAAGTTTAGTATGGCTCCTACAGAACCTGTGATGCAATTGTTTCCTTCAGCTGAAGTAGCAGGAAGGGCTTCAGCTTTTCAACCTTTTACTGGATCTTTGAAACAACCGATTCATGATGTTGATTCAAATTTAACATTGCAATTGTTTAGCTCTGAGGAGGATAATTGTGCTGCAAAATCAAGCTCTCCTGAGAAATATCTCTCCTCCGAGAGCAGCAACCCAACGTCTGATACAACCCCTTCATCTTCCCCACCTGTTATGCAAAATTTGCGGCTCAATTCTGAAATGAAGAAAGCCCAATTCGAAATTTTATCTGTTGGCGTAGATGGAAGTCCAGCACATTGTGGTAGTGCAAGTTTTCGGCGTAGGGAACCACTGGATCTTTTCAAAGATTCGATTGCACAGAATGGTTATGGTGGCGTGCAGGATGTTGCGCTTCCAACAGTCTATACTTCATCCTCTGGTTCAGATCACTCACCTTCTTCTTCAAATTCTGCTGATCAGGTAATGGTTTTAGATTTCCATGGCACTTCTCCATTATTTTTCTGCTGTAACTCCTTTGCTGATTTGAGATGAATACTACAGGAGCGAACAGGCCGCATAATTTTTAAGCTTTTTGATAAGGATCCAAGCAACATTCCTGGTGCCGTTCGAGCTGAGGTAGAACTTCTTTTTGAGAAATTTATGTGCATACCACAAAAATCTTAGCTATTTATTAAACACCTTTAGAATTTAGATGTACATGCATCACATCTAAAGTGATTCAAATTACAATTTAACCACTCTTTGTGTGTCATTCTCTAACCACTTTATCATTTGCACTTACATTTGATGGGGTGCTAGATGTTTATGGCACTGACTTGGTTTAGGTGTTTTGGGCGAAAATAGCATTGTTTCTTGTGGCATTAATATAAATGACTTTTTTTTTCAAAAAATATGCTTAGTCATGTGTGTATGTATGTTTGTATGTATGTGTGTGTGTGTGTGTGTATGAACTTTATTCGATGATGAAGTTTTCACCATCTTTCAGATATTGGATTGGCTATCTAACAGACCATCAGAAATGGAGAGTTACATTCGACCTGGATGTGTCGTGTTATCAATATATTTTTGCATGCTTGCTAAAGATTGGGAACAAGTGAGCTCTGCTACTATTTCAACTTCATGAATTTCTGAATTTCAGTAGCTTTGTATATGTAATTAGCATTTATGCATTTACTGCAGCTGGAGGGGAATTTCCTGCGCGAGGTTTCTTCACTTGTTAATCATTCCAAATCGGGATTTTGGCGAAATGGGAAGTTCTTGGTGCAGACAAACAGACAAATGGCTTCTCATAGAAATGGTATACTTATGCAAGCTTAGCTATATATTTCATTCTTTTTTTCTTTTTTTTTTCTTTTTTTTTTTTCTTTTTTTTTTTCTTAAATAAAAAACAAAAAAGCTATATATTTCATTCATAGTATCTTCAAAACTGCCTAAGGGGGGTGTTTTGTTCAAATGTTTTTTGATGTTTATCTAGCAATTATTATTATTTTTATTTCATTATTATTATATTATGGTAAAAGTGTTGATGATTATCGAACTTCAAAGATCTAAATGTAATTTAACCTTAAAATCGCTTTGCCCCATCTTCCCTATCATAGAGTTAGATCCTTGTCTCTCTCATTCCTACTTTCATTGCTTGCATATGAGGAGGCGTATAAAAATATAAAATTATTCAGGCAACCTACATGCTTAAGCTTTTAGGACCTTAAGTTAGTTGGAATGAGGGATATAGCCGAGTCTATGCGACTCGGGGGAGTCGAGTGGCCGAGTCAGCCCGACTCGGGCGAGTCGGGTGGCCGAGTCAGCCCGACTCGGCGACGCGACTCGCTGAGTCAGTTGGCGGGCTGCCGACTCGGCCACCCGACTCGCCGAGTCGCGTCGCCGAGTCGGCCCGACTTGTCATTAATTCAAATAATTATTTTCTCCGAATAATATTACATAACATCACAATTACATTGATCCAAACACCCACTAAGTTTGTTATATTAAACAACTGAATGCGTGCAGGTAAAATTCGGGTATGGAGGACATCGTCGGCTCCCGAGCTGATATCTGTCACTCCATTTGCCATTGTGAGTGGATGTAAAACCACAATTCTTCTAAAGGGCCGTAATCTGCAATTTCCTGGGACAAGGTATGGGAAAATCAATTCATCCATTAGAATTTATGAAAGAGTATTAGTGGCATTCTAAAGTAGTGCTTTTCTAAAGAATTCATTGTACATACAAAGGAGGCTACACAACCAAGGAAGTTCTTAGTTCTTCGGATTATACGGGTACTACACAAAATGATTGTAGCTTCGAAAGCTTTGATGTTTGTGTAGGATCTCCAAGTTCCGTTGGTCGCTGTTTTATTGAGGTAGTTTCTTTTCCATCATCCGAAGTTTTGCAGTCCTTGCGTGGTTGATGTGATCTATTGATACTCTTGTAGGTTGAAAATGGTTTCAAAGGGAATAGCTTTCCACTAATTATTACCAATTATGAAATCTGTCAAGAGCTAAGAATCCTTGAGTCGGAGTTTGTGGAAGATAAGCAAATAAAGGATGCCATACACTTTCTAAATGAGCTCGGATGGCTGTTTCAGAAGAAAAATGATTCTTCTAATGCTCTTCTTACCCATTTCTCTGCTTCTCGTTTCAAGTTCCTTCTAATCTTTGCGGTTGAGCGAGATTGGTTGGTTTTAACAAGAACACTGCTAGACATCTTAGTGGAGGTAAGTTTAAAAGATGGTGGCTTTATGCACGAGTCGCTTGGGATGTTATCAGCAGTACAGCTCTTGAGCCGAGCTGTGGAGCGCAAGTGCCAGAAAATGATTCATTTGCTTCTCCATTACTCTCTTCAACCCAGCCCCAGTAACTTGAAAATTTACCTCTTTCCTCCAAATCTATCAGACCCAGGTGGATTCACACCCTTGCATCTTGCTGCATCTATGCAAAACTCAGAAGGAATTGTAGATGAGCTAACTAATGACCCACAAGAGGCAAGTCTTCTAATAGTTTTGTTTGTATGTAATATGAATGAGATATCAGGGGCTTGTATGAAATTGCTCTATTTATTTATTTATTTATCTGTTGTTATCGTATCCTTATTATCTGTTTATTTGTTTTTTTGATGAAATCCTTATTTATCTGTTTTGCTTCTGAAACCATAGCAGATTGCGCTGAGTTGCTGGGAATCATTGAAGGATGAAAACGGCCAAACTCCATTCACTTACGCTTCAGTAAGGAATAACCACTCATACAACAGCTTGGTAGCTAGAAAACTTGGTGATAGGAAGAACGGGCAGATAACGATATCAGTCGAGTCGCAGAATACTAAGTTAAGCTTAAATTCATGCGCTCGATGCGCCGTTGTTGAGAAAAGGCTATTCACGAGAATGGCTCGCAAGCATGGCCTTCTCCGGCATCTTTATGCATACCCACTGCTCGTAGTTGCTGCTGTCTGTGTTTGTGTCAGTTTGTTTTGTCGCGGAGTACCACACATCATGACTCCGGAGATCGGATTGGTTCCATTTAAGTGGGAGAATCTAGAGTTTGGTCCTAGATGATTATGAAAGCAGGAGAGAGCTGAAATTATCAGCCTTTGATCAGATTATGATATAGAAGACTAGGTATAAGTTTTGTTTCTCATTTATTGTTGGCATTAACATGCTTCCTTTTTGTCATTTTTTCAGTGATTGAATGATTTATTTAGCTGTGAATATAGATTGCTTCTTAGTAGTTCTTCCTTGGGCCTGTGCCTAATTAGTTCTTCCATCAGAAATGGATATTGATATCTGAAGAAATAGATTGGAAAATCATTTGATGTAGCACTTCATTTATATTTCAAATATTTATATTCTGATAATTTTATCTTTCGTTACAGTTTAATCTCATTTTTTGTTATTATCATTTTTTATTATTCACTATTCTGTGACTGTAACCGTGAATATAATCTTTGTATTGTGAATTTATTGAAATACCATTTGAATTTATTTAGAATTTCAAATTTTAGTATTTAGTTTGCACACATTGTTAAAAGAAGCACCTCCTCTCTCTCCATCTTCTAGAGTATGAAAATTCTAGAACTATGATATGCTAGAAGGTTTGTTATATAAAAAAAAAGAGAATAAATTAGAAGGTTTTAGAATGATAGGGAAAATTTGTGAAAGTGTTAGAATTATGTAGAAGTTTGTGGAAGCTCTTAAAATATTTTTTAAATTAATGAAAAATGGTAGAATCTTAGGGAAGATTTAAAAAATTTGTTATCACAGATTATAAAATATTTTAGATAAAATATTGGATACCTTTAAATAATGGTCCAAAGGCTCTGTTTGGTTGAAGGAGTAAAAAAATAATTAAAAAAAAATTTTGTGAAAAATTTTAGAAAAATGTGTATGATATGAAATAAGATGAGTTAGTTATATTAAAAATTGTATTGGATGTGAAATAAAGTGATTGTTTAATATTTGAATCTGTGTAGAATGAGATATAAAATAATTTAAAAAATAAATTTATAATTTTGATCATATTTAAAATAAATTATGTTTTTTAGTCTATTGCCAAATAAGTATGTTGGCCTACAAAGAGGTAACATGCAAATAAAATAAATATTACAGAAATGAGGATGTTAAGGTGGATGTGTGGATATATCAGTTAC